>VTPC01090882.1:0-82829 GCA_011009095.1 Ignelater luminosus
TTTTTATTCTTAAGCTACTAAAGAAAACAAAACATAAAAAGAAAGAAGTGGAAAATAGAGATGGAGATTTATTTAGATTCCATTTTTGAAGTGTAAATTATAAGGGAATTGTGTTTGAGAAATTTTTGTTGACTTTGTTTTGTAACAAACAGCGTGGTAGGCAGCCAGAAAATAGAAAAGTTCAAGATTCCAATATTTTATTCAAGTTAAGTCATTATTTTCTAATCCAGTTTTCTGTAAACCAATTTCCCCTTATCATGCGGTTGTTACGCTCTTGAATTTTATACATCTCGAGTGTCTAATATTGTTACTCGATCCGTATTTAATATTTGTACCGCCGTTACAATATATAACAAAGAGCCTCCCACAAGGGTTCTAAGCTTTCGCTATAATGTAGCCGTTCCAATATCAGCAGACAAGAGTAGAAAGCTTCATAAGACAGCGAGATTTCATGTTCTGATTACGTCGACGTGCTCCACGCAATTTACTCGAAAAATCTCTCCGCCAATATGTAAACGCTTCCTCCAATTCTGCTTCGAAAAAACGCACGCACTAAAATTTTACCCTAAATTTATACGCATGTAAAGAGTCGCTTTTATGAGGATTTTCTTCCGTAATAACAGCATCGTGCATATCGTAGTTTACCTACCGTGAGTTTTGCATAATCAAACATTCAATTTCAACTTTTCCAGACTCATTTCTCTCAAAGCAGGTCTTCCACATATGAATGTTTTTAAATCAAAAGTTTAGCCTTCGCTTTGCCACGCATCTATTATTAAACCGAGTTGAATTGCTTTACTTGCCTATATTCCTACTACAAGAGCTCAACAGAAAGGCACAGCTTTTTTTTCGCCTTTCAGATTTAGGGCAGGTAAATTTTCATAATAGAATTTACTGAGCGTTCATGTTGACAAAACTTTATATTTGTTGCTGTTATATTCTTTTTTGCTAGTTGAATTTACAGTCTATTTTGAGGAGCACGAAATTTATATTTTATATGAAAAAGGGTTCTCTTGTGACAGAATAATAATTTTTAAAACTGTCGAAAAGAAAAATTAAATTAAGTAGTAGGATGTACACCTGTCTTCCTATTCTGATAAGATGTTGATATAACTAGTAAATACCTTAAGTATTTATTGAAAAAGATCTGGTAAGAAAGTAACTATCGGTTTTAAATAAAACCGTCGGATAAGCAAATGTTGCCACATTTGCAAATTAGGTGCCGTAAAATTATCAAAAAGAGTTTTTATGATTTACAGACTGTAACTGAATGTCTTTTGTACACGCACTTAATAGACACGAAAGAAATAGAATTTGGAATATCTAGTCATTCATATTTGAACATCTTGACTTCCCACAATTTCTTTTCTTTCTATTCTATTTTCTATTACCAGTTATTGCGCTATCAGTTCAAAGTAGATAGTATATCGTACCAACGTTTCATACAAAAAGCTGTAAAATTATCACACATTCGTAACACATTAAATTCATAATCAAAAATAAGAATTTTCACAATTTGCAAAAGTTTTTCTGAAAATGCTGAATAACACTTTTAACACTCGCACAGCCACAATTAACACAAAATATTAAGATTCTATTTGTACAGGAAAATCAATTTTACTCATTCCACATGCACATGCACGCTTTTGACTTAACCTTACTTGACTTGTTTTTATTATGACAGTCAGATCCCATTATTAGACTAACTCACAAAAACGCAAAAAAGATATTTGCTAAAATTCCAGTATTTTGAAAATTTTCTTTAATTTACAATTCCTATTGCACTTTTAGTTTGCATGAGGTATGGGTTGCCTATCATCTTGGTTTATGTTTTGTCTAAGTTTTATGTAACAGAAAGATCTTATCCTTTGTCTCTTTTACGCTGACATCAAGGCGAACCCATTTATTGTAGTTTGCGCCAGCAAAATCAAACTAAATGTTATGTATTTGCCTGCTCTCCCTTCCCTCCTTCAGGTTCTAACCATACGCAATGCTTCCATAACGGGTCCTTACCCTTGAGGCCTCCCCAAGATCAAGAGCTGTCTCCGCACCTTCATCACTATCGGGGAAATTAAGGAGATAACTTAATATCCATCCAGAAGTTCCCACTTTGATTCCGCTGTACTGTAGTAGGCCCTAGATTAAAATTAATTTAATTTATCTTTATTTTAGGTTCAGTTATTTATAAAAGCTCATAGTCATTGTGATTTTTTGTTATAATTTGTGTATTATTCACATGTTAAAGTCTTCAGTGCGTATCAGTTTATAATTAATTAATTAATTAACTTTGATGATTTTTCATTACAATCGCTAAGTGTAATGTATCTACACCTACTGAATAATGAGCTCATTATTCGACACTCTTGAAATTGTTTTCCTTTAACAATCGCATTGAGATAAGGTACCGCTCAACGGCTAGTGTTGCCAATTTCATTTTAGTGTAAAAATAGCCATTATGAGCTCGTTAAATAGTATACTAATTATTATACGATTCAGTGCACATTGCCAACAGAATTAACAAACTGGATTCATAATCGATAATAAAATTATTCAGTAATGTAAAGTGTCAGTACTTAGCCAAACTGAATTTTACTTATTTTGAGCGTCTGCGCCCAAGAATAAATGATGATCAGCGGTTCATTGTAGGCTTACACGCTTATGAACGTTCACGGTTAATTATGATTTTTACTTTTTACTTTTATCACGTGCATTAACGGATTGTATTGCCCTTTTGTTCAATTGCGTCTGTTTTGTTCTAAATATAACAAGCTTAATTATCATTATTAATTTTATATCTTCTTTCACCTATAACCCTAGTCAATTTTTTTTGTTACTTATTTAACTGTGATATCAAGCACACTTATTTATTGCACGTACTTATACTTCCATGTTTGTGGTTTACATTTATTTGTTGTTTGTTCTGTTGATTATTTATTTACAGTTACTGTATATTCACTTTGCATTTATTTACATTTGCCATTCAATTTATTGTTTGTTTCTTTAGGACTGTTTATCCGCTCTATTTACATTTATTTATAAGTTACAACTCACTAACAGAGACAAGCTATCGTCGATTGTTTCCTGATAGAAGATATAGGGATTACTGCCCTTCTCTTCAAATGTCTCCCTATTTTCATTTTCAGGATTCTTTGCCCTTCTTATAGCATCCACGACCCAGTCATCAAGCTAGCTTGGATTACGCTAATTGCTTCATAGCGATGAACTTGTAAAATTTAACGACTTTAAAAGTCAGATCGATGAATAATTGTACCAAACCATAACATTAAGTTTTGAATAGAAAAGTCAATCACAAACTGAGTAAAAACGAGCCTTGATCAATCGAAGCCTACTCGTCGATTTTGCGCTATGGAGAGATATCCACATTTTTTAATCATCTGCACGCTGTAGTGTGCTTAATCTAATAACCAGGGTCTCTAAACCACATTGTCTTTACGATTCCCGATTGTAGGACTGGAAATTGATAGAAATAGAGAGGTCTAATTGTCTTGAAAAGCCTGGCCTGAATTGACCAAACAGTTCAAAGAATCTAAGCAGTCCAAAAGGTTTGATTCATTAAAGAATTTTATTGATCAAAGTGTCCCATATAGATTTAAAAATAAAACTCAGTTGTTTAGTCAAGATCTATATTGGTGATTGACTCGGTAGGATTTTATTTTGCAGCATCTACTTATTAAAAATATGAATATCAAGAACAAGAAATCGAGTGCTACATTGCGCTGTATATGATACAAATATCTATAAATTGTGATGGTTGTACTGTACTTTTTCTTAGTAGCAATAGGCAATGCTTTTTGTGATGGCGAGCAAGATGACGTATGACTATGTAAGACGGAAGCTATGATATGGAACAGACATTTGTGGCCCGGCAGTAGCAAAAGGGATAGTGCATCCGGGTGTCTACTGCTCGTCGTAAGATCAACTTGGACTGCACGAGATAAGAGTGGCTTGGAGTCGACTTACTGCAAACGTATCAGGTCAGCAGGATCACCTGGAAAAGCGACAACTTCACACTTGTGTACTATTGAAGGAAAGTCTCAAAATATAATTTGAATTTTTTCTAACCATTGAAGAAAGAGAATAACGGAATCAGGCCGCTCGTTGTTAACCGTATGATTCCAGTCTCCATTCAGTATAAATATCCCGAACCTTTACAGTTGAATTTACAGAAAGGGCGCAATTTATTAGTTGCTTAGATAATTAATGGGAATTCAAGAAGAAAGATTTTTAGTAAAACAGGACGATTATTAAAGACACGAAGCACGAGACACTTTATCATGGGACTCTGACATTTTTATCTGTTCAGCTGCGATGACCCACAGTTAGACCAGCTATGATTGCCCAGCTTCATGCTTTACACACAGCAGAGCTGCCCCTAAAGTATTTAGCGCATATGACAAAAGTTGTATGTGCAATAAAAAATGTCAATTTTAGTTATCTTAGTTGTCACAGTTCAGTTACCTAATTTGCACTTCCTAGACCTGCCCTGCTTCTGAAAAATTCGTATTATTTGCATTTGTTGTTTTTGATGCATATGTTGACAGGAAATCTAAATCAGACAAATTTGCTGTCAATAACGAGATCCGAACAAATGCTGAACTGTATCAGAAAAACGTTGAGATATTTTAATATAACATTGAGCACGCAACAAATAAAAAAATTTCATACCCAGTATAGTATGTAATTCGCTAGTTATCAGTGGAAGTGGAAGAAAAAGATTTTTGGTGCAGATGAGAGTATAGAAATTAGAACCGAAAGTCAAACCAAAACAGAGAACATCAACACTAAAAGTAACAACAAGAAGTGTTACTTACCGAAGATCACTTGCCGTAGATCATAAACCAAACAAGGCGAGAAGAAAGAAGGAAAGTCTAGTTTAAAAAACAAACCAGTTTAAGTTAAACGAAAGATGGATATCAAATCTTTGGCAGCAAGAAAAGTGCCCAAAAGTCATAGAATCGCTTGTGATAAGAGAAAACCTACAAAAAAAATGGAAAAAAGTCTTAGTCAAGGCGATGCATGCTGTCCAATCAATCTGATAGGAATTCCAGTCTTAACACAACACGTTACGTAGCAAAAAGACCAAAACGTTAAAGTACTTGATTCAAGAATTAAAACATCGTGAGCTCACTAATTTTTTGAAGGAAGCGTATCAAGCATCCAGTACTCCTCGGCGAGTTTCACAAAACCAGCTGTGTCAAACACATGTACTTCTCAAGAAACATTTTCCTAGTCCGAATACTGTGAACTATTTAATGACCAATCGTAAACAGACCCGACCGACTCGACGGACGCTAGGCTATTTGGTGCCTATAGCGAAATTTTTTTAAGGCTCCTTTGTGTGGTAAATAGTGCGTGGCAGTTTCGGTTGTTGTCACTGCACAACGCCTATGACAAGTTGCCTCATTTGCACATTCATCCAGCAGTAGTGCTGTCCTCCACGAGGATGCGCCTTACAAAAGGCTACTTATACTGGCCGGCGGAATCGCGCTATAAAATATTGTCTTGGCTAAGACCGACCCGCCCTTTTTCATTTCATAATTGTAGTAAACAAGTGTGTTCTACTTAAATCTATCGTTTCTTATAATAAAACTGAACTTGCAAGTCCATTAGCCCTTTTACCTATATGCTTTGGCTATGCTATTTCAAGATATACATAAGAAAAATAAATTTTGTCGCTTCCATAAGTCCACGTGCAGCAGATAGGTTAAGAGCCATTATTATGTATTATATCTAAATTAAGTATAAATAGATGGCAATGTTGCAATTACCATTGCGATATCTACAGTCAGTAACCAAAATCAAGATACGTGATTGTACCTTTAATTTGTGTTGTAGTTTTAGTTATTAATCACAAGATAATAGAATTATTATTAAAAAGTTCTACTCAATAAAATTTTAATACGTAGAAGCAACAAGCAGAAATAACGTAGGGTGATAAGTTTCACTTTAGTTCAAAAACAATAATATCATTCACCAATTCTCAAATCTTCTTTTTAGGAACCTCAAGATAAGTTTATAGAAAACAGAATTTTATAAAAATTTGTATGTCAAACTTTGCTACAACAGAAACAGGTTCTGTCTTTAGGAAGATTTTCTATGTAGGTCAAAACTGAATTATTATACAATTCATAAAGAAAATGCATCACTTAAGGTGTGCTACATCCATTTCCATCCAATTATAGATTTCTGAAAGCACGCAACCATCATCGTAAAAAAGAAAACACATGTCAATTTTGTGATTTCTTTGTGCAGCAACATTTTGTCTAATTTGTTTTAGGGGGGGGGGGGGTCTATTTTTCACTACATTATCTCCACCACTAAAACTGCTATCTTTTGAAACAAATTGTCTCTTATAAAATCTTCAAAGGTTAATCTCTATTAATTGAACAAAAACAATTAATTACTACTGGAAGTTTAGCCAATACATCCGCAGTAACACACGTGAAACTCTAAAAATTTATTACCGATCCTACGACCACCACACGATCGCGTGACAGAAAGACCTTGTGACACACGCACTCAAGTTTAGCTTATAATTATTGTTATGGAGTACAGTTGTTGGAAGTTTGAGTACAAAACTACACAACTACACTTAAACAAAATGCCTGTCGGCCAATTTGGTTTTTTATAAGATAGCTGTATAAAAACAAAAAAAAAACAAGGTACTACAAAAAGTGTTTCTATAAAGCCAGAGTTCATTTCTTGTCAGTTAACAAAGCACATGTCATGTAAAACTTTAGAGAGAAGTGGTTTATGATAACAAAGGGGCCCTAAACAATTGGCTGTTTCTTTGAACTTTAAGTAAAACTATTTCAATAATGAAAAAGTTCTTCGAATATAACCCAATTTTTGTTGGTACGAGTAAACTCGAGTAGACGGCGCTATTTTCACTTTATTTTATTGTTATTCATTAATCTTTAAGAAAAGGTCTTTTTTATACGAAAACTACTTTTGAAAAGTTTTTCTAGTAGATAATAACATCGTATCAATGTCAAGGGTATATTTTTTATTAAAGGGAACAGCACCTTTGAGCTTTAAGTTTATTAATATTCCCGTAATTATGGAGGTTTCACAATTCGCTTTAAGATTCCAATATGAATATTCTCCGTTATATGATATTTATTTAGATATAAATCGTTTTCTTTGCTTAATGTAGAGTTGCTGATATTAAATAGCACATCAGCTTTAAGAATTACCTGGTTGGGTTAGATCTAAACGTTGTAAATCCGCAAGGTCTTGTTAAGCCCTTGAAAACGTCCCCATTATGGGGGATAACTATGCATTGTCAAACATTGTTAAACAAGAAATTGAATCGTAGTAACGTCATTTATACTACTTGAATCTGGTAAGTTTTTTATAGGCATTTAAAAACTATAGGGGGGGGGTGATTATTTTGTTTTGTTCATTTGAACGCTTTAAATTTAAGTTACAGACTAATATTGTGTAACAGTTTCATTAAAAATTAAAAAAAATATTTTGAATTCACAACGCATTAAATTGTTATCCAAAGAAATAATTTAAAAATTTTACTGTTTTGCTGGTAGTTTGCAGAACTTTTCCAGGAAGTGCTCAAAATACACTTTTAACACTCGCGTATCTAAAATTAACGCAAATTCCAGAATATGATTTGTTCAGAAAAAATCGTGTTACGTTTCTTTTTAATTTTAAGTTCATTTTGAACATTTTTAATATGAAAAATTGTAGCTAGTCAGACTTTCACTTTCCTGAAAGGAACTTTATCAGCGTTGCATAGTGGTGAGTAGTACAGAATCAAGAAACGTTCTTTAGTTATCTCTTTCCCCTTTTATTTCTCTCTTACACAAAATATATTGTTTGAGCTTTATACAAATTTCCAAAGAGCGGCTTAAAAGTATTTCTAGGAGAAAATGAAAAATAATCAGCTATGTTATACGAATTCCCGAGCGTCATCCAACAAGCTAAATTAAATATTTTTATTTATGTTCAATTTGCTAGTAACTATAAAAAAATTTTAATTAACCCTTAAATCGCAGCACCACAAATTCCTGGGGGTCTCATTTACGTCAAACATAACTTTTAAAAAGCTTCAGCGAAAAATAAAGCTGAGTATTTAGACTTAATTTTAATTAAGACAACTTCTTTTGTTAAATATCTAACAAAAGCTTAAAAATACTGTCTAGAAGCATGTAGAGAACTGTCAAAGTTTATTTGAGAAAGTTGGTATTTTGCTTTATAATGAAAAATGACAGTTTAATTATAAGTTTTCCCTATTATTGTTCTCCAGGTGCCAATTTTGTTAACTCTGAATACTATTACAAGTAAGTATCTTTTATTATGAAAAATTTATTTTGAAAACAGCTCTTTTATTTTAATACACTTTAAAGACATTTTGAAGACATTACCACCTACACAATATTTTTTTATAGAATGTAATCAGGTTTATACATACACTTTATCATTATTATAGAAATTATGGCATAAGTACCAGGTATCATTTAAAGTTTAGTGTAGTTTATAAAATAATTACGTAGGCTGTAACTTAATATCTTTTTGTGACGACGTCATAAATTTAATGTAGCAATTGTTTTTAGGTTTTACAAACATTTTAAATATGAATAATTCAATTTAGGTGGTCAATTTATAATTGACATTAAGATTTTCTCGTTTTTCTGAGCTCTGATTAAAAAGATTCAATTATCTTTTTTTTTAATGGTTCTGTCTTTTCCCAGAGTTATTTTACTTTCAACAAGAACGGAATATCTTATTGAGTTAATTAGCTTGAAACAATTAAAAACTACCTACTTCTCTTTAATTCTTAATCGGAAGTTAAGTTTAGAATGTCTAGCTTACAGTAGCTAAATTTAACTGAGGAACTAGCCTGAAAGCATGATACCTACTAATAAAGCCATGCCTTTATTTCAAAAAGGTCAAGCTTTGTTTAGGCTACTTAACAACAGTTAACTGCTCGCATCAAAGTTTAAACCTGAGGTGCTAGAATTTTCTATACAATCTTGTAACATCTTTCTTTGATTTTTACTAAAGTATTTACTAAAATGTAAATTATACAGTTTGCAATTTGAAATGGGGTAGGTATCAAAGATTTTAAATCTCAATGCGGATAACTAAAAGCTCAAAGCCGTGCATGATGAAGTATTTTTCTAGGTTCTTACCCATTTGAACGGAACACCAAGGTATTCCCACGTTCTCAATTTTTCAGCTGCGTGTAAGATGTCACTCTACAAATCTAAGATTCTGTTTTTTTTATATATTTTTATATTGACATAGTCTACAGGCTACAAGTAGCGTGTATATGTAATACCAGTATGCTTTTTGATTTTTGATCAGATATTACTATTACAGTTACAGGTGTAAATATTTTATTACACAAACATCCGTATTTATGTGTTGACTGTTTAAGTGCCTTAAAGAAACTATCGAAACTAATAAATCGTACAGTAATAATAAAAATGAGAATCAACACTAGTTAAGAACAGAAAGTTGTTGGATTTTATTTTAAATTTTCCGTCCCGTCTGTCTCACTGGTGACCTCCCTGCACCCTACTGGTTTCTCCGTTTCCCTACCAGCCTTTTTCAATTTTTTTACCTGCCTCTCTACTCCTCGTTGCATCCCTACTTTTTTAAGTTTTACCCAATCACTTCTCAATTTGAAGATACCTTAATTCTGAAAATTCCTGTTGATTATATTTTTGTTAGCGCTTTGCAATTCCAGAAAACATACCGATGCATTAGAAATGTCCTTTTGTGGAAATCTCCTCGACTAAATTAGCGTTGCTGAACCTTTCTGAGATTGATATTCAGTATGGCTTATCAAACCAACTTCAATTAGTCCTATCTCTTATTAGAACCTAGACAAACCGAATCTAGTTGACTAATTCTCTCTTGATTCTTGACTGGTGTTGCATTTTTGACAGGATGGTAAGAAATATGAGTAATATGGACTTTTGAGCAAATCGCACTGAGCTTTTTCCTTCATGTGAGGGCAGGTCAACCTAACGGTAATCAACTAACTTGACTAGAGCTGCATTTCAAATGAAACTACAATCTGTTACTTCCATCGAGTACTAGAAGATGTTGACCTCGTTTCGTATCTCATTAGGAACTTTAGTTTCCTTTGCCAAAAAGTTTAATAATCTTCCTCGTCGAATCTATCGTTACCCCCCATCATTCTGTTATTTTTGGAAACTATAACACGACATAAAGCACTGAACACTGAATAAAAAATTAATTACAGTCATTCGGAGCAACTTTGATCCACTTTGTTCTTTTTTAGATTCTCTTTTTATGTGGTAGTAGCGATTGGAAATTTATATTATTATTCTTCTTCTTGGTTTCTGTGCTGTAATTGCTGCTTTCATCTTCTTTGTTTCTATTTACGTCTCCAATTTCATCGTTCATAATTAGATTTTGTTGATCTTCCACTACAATATCTACTGATATATTTACAATATCAAAATTGTAAGCAATTGACCCTTAAATCGCTGCTTCTTGCAGTTTATTTCATCTTATATTTCTTCATCAATAAGTTTCTGATCGTATAAATCTTTGTAATCTAATATTTGTTCCTGTAGTATTATGTTGCTCTTTTCCAACATCTTTATTGGTTTTAATAAACCCTTGTAACCTGCGTCGCTCTTTTGGTTTTGGCCCTCCTTTCTGAATTTTCTTCAGTAGTTCCACTATTAGTAGATAAAACACTGTTCTGGTAATATTTATTTACCTCTTTAAAGGAGACTCTTCTTCTAGCTGTTTCCGGTAAACACAGTTTCTTTGCCCTTTGAACTTTTTCAAAATCACTTGTACGCATCTTTCGAAGATACAATTTAAACTGTCCTCAAATATCTTTATTAATTATTTACTTGCCTTCTTTTGCCTCTTTCTACTGAGTTAGAATTTGGAGCCAGTAACCGAAAAAATATCCCACATCTAGCAGTTGCAATAGACGGTTTGAATTTGGACTAAGACATACTAAATAAACATTATTTTCTTTTGCAAGTTCTAACAATTTGATTGATGTTTGTGCTGACATGTTCTCTCCTGTTAGTGTTTTTCTTTCCTTTGTTTTTATAGGCTTCGGGTAGAAAATCATTTTTGAGCGAATCGTCAAACAGTATTCTCTCTCCATCCTGATTTCGATGTATTCAATCGAGTACTTCTAGGTGCTCCAAGAACCCAATTGAACCATTTCTGGCAGCCTTTTATTATAATATATGGTGGTAGAAAATTTCCGTTGGAATATCCACAAAATAGGGCGGTGAAACACGACTTGGTTGAGTTAGTTATCCTTTCAGGATTGCGACAATTTCTTCTGAACAAGATCTTTTATTTTCTGGGGATGTCACAGAAACCAGTTTAATCATAATTATAAATATTTGTTGGCAATACATCAGAAATATTTGACAAGTTGTCAGAAAATTCATTGATAATTTCTTCATTATAAATATTAGTACAAAACTTTTGACTTAAATCTTCTTTGTTCCTTTCTAAAGACAATTGGCTCTACTCCCAGCCAGATATGTTACCCCTAGACTGGGACGCTTTTCACCCTAAAAATCATACAGAGGAACTTCAATATCACTTAAACAGACAACATGTTCAACTATAGACTTCCTCTTGCTTTGCTTGCTTTGACGCCTGTCACTTAGAAGTCCACTTTTACTTCTTGCAATATTCTTTCCAGTTGTTTCTCTATAAGTCTACTTTTTGTGCCGTATCGCTTGAGACCGGAACTTAGACTGAGCCACCGTTTTGTTTTGGCATTTTGGTAAACTGCAAGAAAGCAAAATTCAAAATTTAACTTTGAACCAGTTTAAACGGTTTTGTGACCGTTCAAAGTTATCCTGAAATCCAGTAAATTATTGATGTACTGAAAATTACTTAAAATAGTTAATGATAAGAAAGAAACTTTTTTATACTGCCTGTTTTGATTGAATCATTGTTGTCAAAATTGTCAAAAGCAACAACACATCAGTTTTGGTTCTTGACAACTACACTTTTGCTAAGACCAAATTCATTTGGCCTTGTGGTACATTTGATAGTATTAGTATGTAAGCCAAAGATAAATCTACCAAACACCAAACTCTGTGTCTTTGCTCCACTGGTTTTACAGACATATATTGCTTTTTATTATTATTATAGGCTGTGCATTCTAAAAGAATAAAAGTCACCCATAGGGGTTCATAGATTCGGCTTTCGTCTGTGTTTAATCCGATCCTTTCAATTGCTCTTTTCCATTTTTTCCTATTTCTGATTAATTTGCTCCGGTTTTGGACTTTGAGGTTCTTAATGTCTTCGAACACTTGATCTATCCATCTTATTTTAGGTCTATTAGGTCTGTTTCTGGGTCTGTCTTCTGTGGGTTTCCAGTTGATTATTCTCTTATGATTGTCTTTTTGTCACTTCTCTAGACGTGGCCCAACCATATTAGTCTTTGTTTTTTTTTCTCCTTCTAGCATATTTCGTAATTCAAAGTTCATCGGTCTTCTATATTCACCCTCCTCAACTCTAATTAAACCTGTGATTCTTCTTAGTACTTTCCTTTTGAAAACTCGTAAATTTTCCTCATCTCTCCCTGTTAGACTCATCGTTTCGACTGCGTATGTTACCACTAATCTTATTTCCACTTTATAGACTTTTAGCTTTGTTCATTTGCTTATGTTTTTATCTTTTAGTAGCTACTGGTATTTTCAAAATGTTCTTGATGCGTTCCTTTATTTCCACACTTCTGTCATTTCCTCCGTTGATTGTAGCTCCTAGGTATTTAAAGCGGCTTATTTCTTCAAATTTGTATCTTCAAACCTGTATTGGGCTTTGGGTTTTATCCATGTTTCTTCTGCTGCTTCTCAAGCATTTGATTTTTTCTTTGTTAATCTCCAGGCCTCCGTCTTTGTTTCCGCCATCAGGATTAGTAGGTTTTCGTCTAAGCTTTTCATATCTCTTGCAAATAAAACAATGTCGTCTGCGTACCCTATTAGTTGTCTGGAAGAGTGGGTGATAAATCCTTTGATGTTTGCTACTTCAATTGCTCCGTTTAGCGCAATGTTGAACAGTGTATTCGACAGTGCGTTGCCTTGTCTGACTCCTTTCTCTATTTTAATGTTTGGGATGTTTCCATCTTGTGTTACGATGTTTGCTTGCGATCTCTCCATGGTCATCTTGGTCAGTTTTACCGGCTTAGATGGTATGCCTATGTGCTCTATATCTTGAAGCAGTTTGTGCCTGTCGACGCTGTCGAAGGCTTGCTTAAAATCGACAAATATCATATGCAACTCAATTCCGTATTCGTAACTCTTTTCTAGTATTTGTGTTATTGCGTCTATTGTAGACCTTCCCAGCCTAAAGCCGTGCTGGAAGTCTCCCAGTCTTTGTTTTGCGTATGTCTCTATCTTCTTCCTAACTATTGATGTCAGCAGTTTGTACGCGGTGTTTAATCTGTAGTTGTTAGGGTTGGTTGGGTTGCCTTTTTTTGTAAATAGGTACTAGCAATCCATTCGTCCAATCAGTAGCCATCTTTTCTTGTTCCCATATATTAGCATTAGGTTATATAGTCTTCTTAGTAGTTTGTCTCCTCCGTTTTTTATTAACTCGTTAGGTATTTCCTCTGGCCCTGAAGCTTTGGTTTGTTTCAGTCTTTGAACTGCTTCTAGGAATTCTTCTTGTATTGGCCTGCTGTTTTGCCCTACAGTGAACTCTGCGGGCTGTTTTTGTGATATCTTGAAATAGTTTTTTAAAGTGTGTCTTCCATTCGTTTTTGTCTGTTTTTGTGTGGGCTTGGTTTTTGCTCAATTGTTTGCTTTCTTTAGTCCTTGTTGTTGGCTTCTATTTCCTGCATAAGTTAATTAATCCATTCGTTTTCTTTCTTTGTACATAATTTAGTTGCCTCTTTTCTTTTGATTGTGTAATTTATTAGTTTTTGTTCTGGCTTCATTTTTCTCTTTGATTGTCTTTTGGCTTTCTTCGTGAAACCATTGTTTGTTTTTCTTCGTTAGCCTTAGTTTTAGCACTTCCTCGTCTATATGTTTTCCCATTCAGTTTCAATGTCTTTACCTTTATTCTCTGCTAGTTTTTTCTGTAGCGATAGTCAAAACTGTTGGCTGTTTTGGTCATCTTTTAGCGTCTCGGTGTTCCATTTTTTCTTATTTGTTTTTGTTTGCTGCTACTGTGGATAATTTTCAATTTTACTTTTGCTGTGACGAGTACGTGATCTCTGTCGCAATTGACACCTCTGAATGACATTACGTCGTAGGTGATTCTCTCCCATTTCTTAGATATTAGAACGTATTCTATGTGGTTTTCATCCACTTTCACTGATAAAAACCGTATAATTTTGTGTACAAAAGTATTTGTTGCCATCGCAAGGTTGCAGAGTCTGTCTCCATTATCATTATTATACTCCTGTATTGTTTCTTTTCCTGCAACATAAGAGTTGGGGTTCTTTTTGGTTATCTTAGCTTTGAAGTCTCCTATAATGAATAGAATGTCGTTTTTTGGTATGTTTCCGCAGACTTCTTCTATTTTCTCGTAAATTTCTATTTCATTTTCTTCATCTGCCTCTTTGGTGGGGACGTAAGCGTTCACTACTGTTATGTTAGCTTGCTTGTTTTCTATTGTCGCATACAACATTTACTGCCTCAAATCTTCTGTTCTTTAAGATTTTACTGATTAGGAATGATGTTCCGTTTTTGTCTTGTTTTTCTTCACCCGAGTAAAGTAGTGTGTAGTTTTCCTTTTCTATTTTCCTCTTTTCTTTTCACCTAACTTCTTGAAACGCTAGTAATTCAATTTCATATTTTTTTATTTTCCTTGCTATGTCTTCCATTTTTCCGGGTTTGAGCATGGTTTTGACGTTCCAGATTGCTATTCTTATTCCTATTGTTTTATGTTGTTTTCTCTTCTTGTTTGTTGTTTTGTTATGCAGCTTGATCTATTTGTGATTTTTAGTTCAATGTGTGTGTTTTTGTTAATTTCCTGTTGGATTGCGGGGTCGTCTCCGTTTCATCTCCGTCCACCTGCTTTGTTAATAGTTTTTTGGTTCTTGTTATCATACTGATGCTGTATGCTGAATCTCTAAAATTGTGCCGTTCAGAACATAAGGTAACATTTCTTCTATAGCCGCATATTCTTGTGCATCTTCTTCTCCAGAAGATCTGATGAGTGAATTATCCAAGGCAATTAGTTCATTTGTGGTACCTTCTTCGCACTCTACATCATATAAATAAGTTAAAGCTACTTTTGAATAAAATGAAATGAAAAGGTCTAATATTTGTAATGTTTCCAATATATAAATTTTATATTTTATTAATTTGTTTTACAGAAATGTAAAGAAATGAATAGATTACTTCAAATCTTTCTAGATTCAGTTGCTTTATTAAAAAAAAATAAAAGAACTTTGTTTTGTAGCAGTTTTTAGCAGGTTTTTCCTTAGTTGCAAGGAATTTAATTTAAACTCCTATACGTTACACAAGAGTTAATAAAAGAGTTTTATTTCCAACAATCCACTTACCTGAAGCTGTATTTAAAGTGCTTTTAATGAAACAGTCAAAGAAAACTTATAAAAAGGCAAATACATGTTCAGCAGCAGGAGTGAAAAGGCCTTGTTGTAACTTGAAATTCTGTATAATAAACAAAAGCATTTCCTCAATTTAAAATGATAATTTGTGAAAGTCAATTAAGTTAAATCAAACCAATCCAAAAAAAGTTTATATTAGAATAGAAATTGCGACATTTATAAACTACCTCCAGCAACGATTTCAACAAAAAATTTTCTTTCATATCGCAGCATTTCTCTAAGATTCATATCAAATCAGCCTTCAACCTTTGTTTATGGTTTCAAGTTACTCTGTGCATTTTTTGCATTAACCCAAACTACAAGAAAATAACAAAACACTTTCCAATTGTCTGGGGAATCAATTTTCACTAACATTCTTTAGACATAAAGATTTCTTACATTAAATGAGCAAGACAACTTAGTTCTTTGTTGTGGAAGTTGTTTTTAAAATCTGTAAATCAAATTATCAAATTGTAATCACCCATCTTCAAAACTTCAGCCAGGCCTTCTGGGTCTTTCAAAGCCGCTGTAGATCAATGTAGAGTTTCTGACTTTCATCATTTTTTTTTTGTTTGGTATATATATAATTTCTTCTTCTTCTTCTTTCTTCGTTCTATTTTGCAATTGTATCCGTCGACTATCTACATGGTGGGCAGTCTTACTCAATCCAAATTGTCTCTGCAATATTTGCCTCCTTTCATTCTTATTTGTTTAGAAAACGAAATTTGTTTTGTCCTATTTGAGTTGTCGATCTTAGACCAGGGAAGAACGTTAGCGGCAACAACAAATTTCGTGGTAAACTAGAGATATCACAATTAACAGCAGCACTTTTACCTAAAATAATTAAGGTTAGATTGTGTCTTCAGAGACTTTTGTTTACGCCACTAATCATACTGACTAATTATATTGACTTAACAACATTTTGAATTATTTCTTAGTTTATTGTTTATTCATTTTTCTTACATTTGAAATGATAGCAATCATTTCACGATCGCATTTTTAAAATGCATTTGCTTTGTATGTGATACTGCGCAGTACTTTGATTCTATAGAAATCTTGCTTGTCTCGACCAAAACTATTTGACTTCTTCAGTTTTTTCTAAACGTATTTGCTTTGAAACTTTTACACAATATTTTATTATATCTACTTGACCTTTCAATGAAAAGAATGTTTATTTGTTTTGGTTTTTCTTAACTCTCTTTGAGTTTGTTATCACTTCATGTGTTAGGAAACAAAAGTTTAGGTATGCACAGGCACAAGAGTCACTCAGGGACTAAATTGGTTCCTATAGAGCCAGATATATCAGCAAAAACTAACTTTAGAGCAGATATCCGATCAGAATAATTTAGTTCTGTTGTTCAGTGTTTTGTTGTATTTACGATCAAATTTACCCAATGTGACTTCCTGTTCCTTCATAAATGTGGCCATATAGAGAAGAAAATCAGATTTTAGAACACCAAACGCTGAGAAAGGCTGTAAACGCCTTGGGAGCAAAATAAAACCTAATAGTAGGCCTCATGCAAGAGGAAACCTCATAAAAGAAGGAACCCTAAGAACGATAACACTTGCTTGACAAAACGTGATCAAAACGTAACTAAGGCAGCTTTAGAAAAATTGATGCACACCTTGTATTGCAATTGCAGACAAGTGACTTTATAATACCACCATAAACATTTTGTTTAAGTTGTAGAAAGCCGCAGTTGGACAAAAGGACAAAATCTCACCTGTCTTTGTGTTCAATTCTCTTAAGAGGTTTGAAAAGACCAGGACAGTCTCTTAACCTTTTTAATTTTCTTAACATCATTAATGGAGGGAGCATACCCATATGCGGTTTTAATTAGCTTTTTCAAGAACGTTAATGAAAGATAAAACAAGACCTTGGCACACTGCAGGTGGCCTGTTGTAGGTCCATCCGGATCTGTGTTTGTATTTGTCTCTCAAGGAGATTAATGAAGGGCACAGCTCAACTTTGTGTCACCGTTGGTGGCTCGTCGTTGAGCGTAACCTGTCTCCTTTTCGTATTTAGTTCTGTAGTCTTTACAAGATAAATGAAAAGCAAAAACCTTGCACCACTGTAAGTGACTCGTTCTACAGCGCAGTTCGATTTATGTTTGTACTTTTTATTAGAAAGGTTAATGAATTACAAAACTCGACCTATGTTAGTGTTTAAATCTCTTAAGAAGTTTAATGGAGGGCGAAGTCGCAGATGACACGACTTGTGTTGGTATCTGGCTTTCTTAAGAAGATTAATGAAGGGCAAATCCCGACTGTATGTCACCGTAGGTGGCTCGTTGTTGAGCGTAACTTGTCTCTTTTTCGTGTTTAGTTCTTTAGTCTTAACAAGATAAATGAAAAGCAAAAACCTTGAGCCACTGTAACTGACTTGTTCTAGAGTACAATTCGATTGTTGTTTGTATTTTTTATTAGGAAGGTTAATGAATTGCAAAACTCGATCTGTGTTAGTATTTAAATCTCTTAAAAAGTTTAATGGAGGGCGAGGTCGCAGATAACCCGACCTGAGTTGGTATTTGGCTTTATCGAGAAGATTAATGGAAGGCAAAGCTTGGCATCGGGTCACCGTAGGTGGCTCATTGTTTAATTTTCGTACTTAGTTATCTAAGGAAATAAATAAAGAGCTAATCCCGATCATGATCACTGTAAGTGGCTCGTTGTATAGCGCAGCCGATCCATGTTTGTATTTATCTCTCTGAAAAAGTTTAATGAAGACTGGAGCCTGAACTTGAGCCACCGCAGGTAGCCTGTTGTAGGGCTCATTCCGATTTGTGTTAATATTGGGCTCTTTTAGGAAGTTTAATCGAGAGCAAAGCCTGACTATTCTGGCACATCTCAGATAGTCTGTTTAACTTTTTTAAGATGGCGGCAGGTGACCGTACCCAATTCTACTCCAAGACAATTAAAATAAGTAGAGTCGTTTAGAGCAACGTGAACAGGTCGCCGGCAGGTGGTATGTTGGATAGCACATCCCAAAGTATGTTTGCTTTTAGGTTAATGGAAGAAAAGTTAGACCTTGAGTCACCGTAGATGGCCTATTGTAGAGAGTTTCAAAGGCGAATAGTGAGCTAAATATCACTTAGGGCCACTAAACGTAAACTGTTGAAAAAGCAATTCTACCAATGTTTCTACTTAGCCTTCTTATAAAGGTTTTGGAGGGCGAAACCCAATCTTGGGCCACCGCATGTAACTTGCTGTAGGGTGGAGACTGATCGGTGATGGTATTTAATTCTCTTGCGACCACACCCGGTTCTACTCTAAGAGGCTTAAAAAAAAGGACTGTTGTAGGGCGACGTGACCAGAGTGAGTTATTGTTAAGATTTAGCCAAAACAGGAAAAGAAATGTTGTCTGCTAGATATTTTAAATCGAAGAAGTTTGATTCAAACCAACTTACAGTTTATATTGATTGTTCGTGGATCAAAGATGGAAACTATTAATCAAATAGAACTTTTAGAAAGTATTAATTTTGTATTCCATCATAACACACTGAGAACGTCCCAAAAGTGTTTGCAATGTCGAAAGTAAGTTTATGGAATACCCTGGGCCTCTTTGCACATAAGCTGTATGCCTGTAACAAACAAACTACTACTCTGCCAATAAGAATAATTAAAGCTACAAACAAAACCTCATGATTTATTTTAGATAACACGGAAGATAAAATATTTTTAATGGAATTCATATAGACATAGCAACGGTATTTTATCAATTTTGCATAACGAAACAGTAAATTTAAAATTCTACACTCTTGGAACTCAATTATTAAAGAAGCTACATAAAACAAATAAATTATTAGTGAGAATTAAAAAAGTAGAGGAGAAAAACAAAATTATTTTCTTTTGTATTTCTTGCAGAATTCGTAGTAGTATTCCACAGTTGTCTAAGAAACAAAACAGAAAGTTTTTTTTGCAAAAAAAATCAGTAGATAATTTTTGGAATATTAACATTCTTAAAACAACACTGTGATAATTTAAGTAACTTACAGTAAAAAATTATATGTTTTAGTAAAATATTATTATTTCGTTCATCTGCAAGAGCAACAGGATAATTTAAGTAATCTAAGTTAGATTTTAGATGTCTCTTTATAGCTGCTTGCATTTCCTTTTGTATCAACATATAGAACTCAAGAAGCTTGTCAGACAAGTCTCTTTTTCCTTCTTTTGTTAGTTCTTATTCTCTAGATACTACTCTTTTTGTTAACATATTTCAAATCTTTGAAATCCATCGGAAAGCCTCAGTTCAATTACCATCTAGCTCTTTATAGATTAAACTTTTAGTTAGAAAAGAAAACGAAAAGGCATATCCATTAAATTCTTCATCTCTTTTCCCTATCTATACATACCCCAACGAACTTAAGGGAACGTCGCCACCTGTTCGTCTGCAATTGGTAATTCTAGTCGTTTATTCATGTTCTTGCATTTACGAGCGAGTATTAAATTTATATACCAGTTATACATTGATGGCAGAGCGCTCGGTTACTCACATCACATTTGGTGAATTATAACAAGGTAATAGTTTTTTTTTCTTCGCTCTTTTTACTTACGATGAGGGAAAACGTTTTTCATCTACTTACGCTGTGCATATACGTAACCAACATCCAGTTACCTGACATGACCATGGCATTTTGAAATTATGTTTTAAAACGTTAGTAAATTTCATATGAGCTCGAGTCATAAATTATTCGCGGTAACTCGAAACCTCACCGTTCAAGCTTTTGTTGGGCTTGTTTGCATAATTACTACATCACAGAATATATCCTGAGTTTCAAACAACCGCAAAACTTTCAGTGCTTTCCGACTTAAGCTCTTAGAAAGGAGGGGTTTAATGCTTTTTAAAATCTGTTTTTAAATGATGTAGAACACAAGTTTTGCTGAAAAACCCTTTAATCTTTTACTCGGGAAAATGCTCTATCCGACAGAAATGCTAAAGGTTTTCCGAGAGAAATCTATATCACCAACCGATTTAGGCTGATGTTTCTGATAACTGTAATAATGTTTTTTTATTTGTAACCAAAAAAGTTTTCAAGTTTGCAAGTTATGAACATGTGAGAAAAGATATTAGGGTGCAGAACACGTTCGCTGCAAGTATGTTTCATGTTAAGGTTGCAGAATTTCGTTTTAAATGTATCAACGTGATATAGGCGAGTTTCATATTTCAGACATCTCGTTGTGACGGGCTATTTTTCTCTTGTATATTATTCCGTGTTTGGTATTGTCAAAAGGTAAATGAAATATGTTATATAAGAATAGTGGATTATGATCTTAAAATATTTTCCAAGAGATAAATATTTTATTAACTTTAAGTAAATTTGCTTTACTTTCTTTTTTTGCGTTTAATTGTTTGGAGAAAGAATTTTTTTAGATTAGAAGAAAAAATTTAAACGAAACATTCAATCAAGTGCATTACATAATTGAATCCGTTTTTTTAGATAATTTGGAAATAAGCAAGTCTGAAGCAAGTTACATTTGAGGTTTCAATTACTATCTTAATATAGGTATCAGAAAAACTTTGATCGACAAACAGCATCGGGGTGTCAACAACGAGACTAATTACTCCAAATATCTTTAGTATCAACTCAATTGGAAATTGCCTTTCTAGACTTCCTAACACTTTAAGTAAGCCTGAAAATAACCATTTTCCCTATAATTTAATAATCTTATTTTGCGCCAAATCAAAACACGTTTTGCTGTCAAAACTTTAACCAACGAACTCGCATGACCCTAAGTAGACCGACACATTTTTTGTCAGCAAAGATACAAAATCAGATTTCTAGTCACATGTGGCTCACCAAGTAAGATTCTTCTGAAGGGCTAAGTTGTTATTTGCACGAAAACAATTCTTAGTGCATTGTATTTAATTTAGTTGAAGTTAGTTTGATAGAAAATAAATACTCTAAGAGTTAAAGAATATAATTTCAAGGTATATGAAAGCAGATTTTCCAAAAGACAGCAACCTAATTTAAAATCATTTTTGAAAAGCTGAGGTGTTTGTTGTAAGTTTTTGTATCGAACTGTGCTGAGTAAAAATCGTGTCCGCTTATGAAGGGCAAGAAGTTCCTTGTTTCTTCCTGCAGTATTACAGCCCTTATTGAACCTCCCGCAGTCTGCGCCTCCAACCATCTTGATCTCTAGCCGCACCCTGCCAGATCCGATTCCCTAGCATACTTTCCGCACCCTTCCGAACATTGTCTCTCCACCGCGTGCTAGGTCTTTCTCTGGTTCTATATCCTATCATGACGGCTCTTATAATTCTTCTAGGCATGCGTTCCTGTGGCATTCTTCAATCTTAGTCGTTGTATTTTCATGAAATCGACTTATATATATACATCTGATTCTCCATCCATCATTCTCCCTCACTACTCCATATATTCTTCTCAAAACTTTTCTTTCAAAGATAGCCAGCATCTCCTCTGTTTTCCGTTTGAGGGTCCACGTTTCACATTCATATGTGGCAATGGGCCTTATTAGTGTTTTATGAATATTAATCTTAGTGTCTCTCTGTACCAGCTTGGATCTTAAGGGTTTAAAAAATAAAGTAATCTGTTGCCCTTTATAGTTGTATTCCGTATTTTTTGTGTTATATCTGTGTTTAAGTTGCCCACGTAAACTCTTGCACTACTTCGATTTTCTTATTATCCATAGTTCAGTTTTGACCCAGTCTTGCTCCTGTTTTTATTTCCATTGCCTTTGCTTTACTTACATTGATTTCTTTATAGACTTTTGCTTTAATTTTTTATATCCTTTTCTTAGAGCTCTTTTAAATCTTGCAATTAGGTCTAGATCATCGGCATATTCCACGATTTGTTTCTTTTTGTTCAGAATAGTTCCATTAGCATCTACATTTGTGGCTCCAAGACCTTATCAAGAGCGATATTAAAAACCTTGTTTAATTTCAAAATGCTTCTTCCATCGTTATTCGTATCAGTCTGATGGGTTTGTCTGGTATACCAATTTTCTTCATCTCTGAATATAGGATCTTTCTTTGGATACTATCACAGGCTTGCTTAAAGGCTATGACAACTTGGTAGAGGGCTTTGTTAAATCTCCACGCCTTCTCCATT
This sequence comes from Ignelater luminosus, assembly GCA_011009095.1. Lineage (NCBI taxonomy): Eukaryota > Metazoa > Arthropoda > Insecta > Coleoptera > Elateridae > Ignelater > Ignelater luminosus. The sequence goes on from VTPC01090882.1 coordinate 22,636, forward strand.
ATCTGTCTCACTGTGAATAGCTGGTCCGTGGTGGATCGTTCCTTCCGATACTCAGTTTTTCAGCATAGAGAGTTATTCCTCGATGTAGCAGTTCCGTGAGAAATACCTCGATAGTTTTTGCATCTTAGCTTTTCCCCTTTCTTGTATATTGGACAGATCAAGGCTGTGTTTCATTCATCTAGCATGTGTTTGTCTCTCCATATCTTAAGTATTCGCTGGTGTACCTGTTGATTCAGTTTGTTACCTTCAAATTTTATTTTTATCCTGGGGCTTTATTATTTTTCAGTTTCTGTATACAACTTATGATCGCACTTAACGTCTCTCAATATTTCACCTTCTAGGTTCTTAATCCTGGTTTCCCTGGGTTGGCTGTTTCTCTAACGTCATGCGATTCTTGTATCTTTCCAATTCGATTTTCTAGTTGTTGGCGCTTTTTCTTTTTGCACATGTTCTTTGCTATTCTCCTTAGATCTTCGTACTCCTCTCTTCTAGTCCTTGTTTTCCTTTGCATTTATTTCATTCTGGTTTCGTTTCTTTTAGTAGCTGCCCTTCTGCATTATTTGTCATACCATTCTTTCCACTCCAGTCTTAATCAGATAGCGATCCGATTCCAATGCCGCACCTCTATGGCTTCTGACATCCATTATGTTTGAATATGATCTACTGCCTAGTGAAACGTGGGTGATAACAAAAAAGATGGAGATCAAGTTGCAAGTTGGGGAACGAAGGATGTTTGGTGGAAGGAAGATAGAGGATGGGTGGAAGAGGAGGACAAATGAAGAAATCTACGTACTGTTTAAAGAGCCTAACATAACATCAGCTATCAAAGCACAAAAGATACGATGGTTAGGACATATTTGGAAAAGAGAAAATGGCAGGATGGTAAAGAATGTGCTAAAAACAGATTCACTCAATAATAGAAGAAGAGATAGACTAAGAATTAAATGGTTCAAACAAGTGAAAGAAGAACTAGAATAAATGGGTGTTCAAAGGTGGCGTCAAAAAGCAATGGAGACAAAAGAATGGAGGGACAGAGTCCAACAAACCTTGGGCCAATAGACCTGTTGTGCTCTATATATATATATGATCTACTGCCTACTATTACATGGTCAGTCTGATTTATGGTACGCCCGTCCGGTGATATCCACGTTCCCTTATGTATCTTCTTGTATGGGAATGCTGTGTAAATTATTGCTCGCAGCGAACTGTATTGCTTTCTTACCGTTGGCATTTGAATTTTGATGTAAGTTATGCTTACCAACTATCCGTATGTATTCCGGCATTGAAATCTGCAACCGCCCGTTTTATATCATTGTTAGGGGTGTTCTCCACTTCACCTTCTAGCAGTTCGTAGAATTCCTCTTTTTGTTCTTCCTCTTTGTCCTCTGTAGGTGCGTGTATGGAAAACACAGATAGATTTCGGAATCGCATCCGGACACGAATCTAGCAGATCCTGTCGCATATTGGTTTCGATCCAATTATATTCGGTTGAACTCTACTGTGTACAGTAAATCCACATCCAAACTCATGTTTGTTGGTGGATCCACCACTATAGCATAGCTTTCTTTATGGATCCAGAGCCTGATCATCTGTTTTGTTGCAATGCTATTATGTCCAGGTCAAACTTTTCAATTATTAATTGCTTCTGTTGGTATAATGTTCTGACATTCCAGCTACCACTACTCATATCCATTTTCATTTGCTTGGTTCGTCTACGTTGAATCCGTCCAGTCCGAGGCACATTTACTAGTTTCATGATCAGTTCTCTTTTTACAAGGTAGGATGATTAGCCCTGCTCTCAATCCTCCCCCTTTATCCGGGCTTGGGACCGCCACTGGCAGTTACTGAGCTACTCAATCCATTCGGTATCTACTTTATGGGTAAATAAATGATAGGCAATCGTGTTTAATGAAGTAAAAAAGGTAGAAAATCAAACTTAATGAGCCACGTGCGCAATCTTGACTATATACAATTACTCAAAAAAAAAATCGGGCGAGCTGAACATAATAAAATAAAATGTGTAATATTAAAAGTTTAATATAGAAATTTGATTACATTATAGTTATCATACATCGAGTTTTACTTACATTAACATTAATTTAGTTATTGATTCGCAAGAAATAATAATTTTAGCGAAATGCGAAAAACAGGTTAATGATTCTGCCGTTGATCTTGATGAGAAAATTTAATTTCAACAACAAATGTCGCAAACACCTTTGTATTGAATTGAAATTGTTAAAAGGATTACGCAACCGAAAATTATCTAAATGGAAAATTCAAAATTTCTAAAACCACATTATTATCAACTAGAAACAAACGTCCTGGAGCAAACTAAATTTCCCACAATCAACAAAACAAGCTAAATCCACTTCTCTACTACTATATTTAATTCGCGACCCTCCAAGAACATTTTCATGAACTCGCAAATTGAAAATTTAAATTAAGGTAAATAAAACAAATTCGCTTTGTTGTTTAAAGTTGCAATGTACAATTAAGAAACTTCTGTTTTTGCGGGTTAAACTGCATGCAACGAGGTAACGAAACGCTTTAAACGACAACGCTACCGCTGCCACCGCGATCTTTACTGTGTATGCATACGCTGTCAAAAAACAGTCTGCACGAAAACGGTCTAGCGTTGTGTAGAACTCATAATTAAAAGTTTGAAAACTTTTGCTTAATAAGCGCAACGGGAGCTTTGAATTACGGTTTCATTACATGAAGTCTGTGTAACTACAATACTATGTATATAAGAGAGACTTTTTAATTTTGTTTTTTTTCCTTATACTTCCTCCCTTTTTCTAACAGGCTATGCGCGTGAAGCCGAGCGCTTTATAAATAATTGAGGTCGGTGGTTTATTTCCAGCGTCGGCTAATGGACGTCTGCTTACCGGCCTCAGACGTGTTACAAGATCCTTTTAAACTTGTATCGGCAGGTCAACCTTTAGACGCCCTAAAAAGTTTCTCCTATAGCTGATAGACTTTTACCGAATCTTGCACTGGGTGTACGTTCTTTTTTTCCTTGATGAATGGCAAAATAGTACGAACACTTCCGCCACTTCTGACACCCTTAAAACCACTTAAAAAATCTATTTAGCTGGATAAAGTTTTAAAGCAGCCTGCATTATTGATCAGAGACTGCGGCTTTCCGATAATAATAAACGCATCTGCTCCTGGTCACGCAAACCGTAATCGAACGCATTATCCACACTCTCACATTATTTGTCTTAATTAGGCCATTCATTTTCCTACAGAAAACGCGCTTTGGTTTAAGTACCAATCGATCGATTCCTTGATGCTTTTAGTGATAATAATACTTCTGGGAGGAAAAAAAAACGTTCGTCATTGGCCATGAATTTAAGTATCCATAATATACGAACGGTATATTGAGTTACTGTTTATATTGGAAATTGCTATAGGGAAAAGCTTCTCAGACGAGTTATTAAATTATCATTATAATTCACTTTGAGAATCAATTTATAATTCAGGAAAATAGTTTTATTACTTACACTTATACTAGATGTAACTAAATTAGATGAAAAAAGGAAAAGCTTTATCGCACCAGTCATATTGGCATTAAACAGAAGTAGAAAGTAAATAGTTACAAAAATAAAACGCACTACTATTTGTTTTGGAGAGAAAGCAATATAAATAATGTACCTTTCAGGAAAATAATAGAAAGATAACGTCAAATAGATCCTGAAAACAAAGACGAACACCAACAAAGAAAAATCCTTTTTGGGGTCAAGGAGAGAAAAGGTCACATGACAAATTTCAAAAGATTATTGTAAATGATTTTTTACAAGATTTAATTCATTTGATTACACTTTACCAATAATTTGTTTACACACTTAGGATCCTCTAATGCGACTGTATTAACGTGGTTTACTAAAACTGACTGCTATATCTGATCTGATCAACAGAGACTTTCATTTCAATTAATCTTTACTGAATAATAAATGCATACCTAAAAAAACTATATTCATGTAAAATTTAGTTTTCTATGGTGTGTTCCAGTTATTGATTGCCATTAAAAATGTATTTCAAGGATTTATAATTACCCTATGATCTAAATTGTTTGCGTCACTTACCGTAACAGCAAAATCATTCATTAATGTGCGAAACCAAACACAAATTAAACAAAAAATGGCTTGGAAATTCTAGGAGAATTCGGCTGCTTACATTGGTACAATATTGAACCTACTTCGTTAAAGCATGATAACAGAGTTTTAGCTTGAAAGTCTGAATTAAAAGAAACTAATTTTAGCGAAATGTGATAAGGGCATCGGACCAGAAAGCTTCTATTCTTCTAAACTAAGCAGTTTCTCTTTAACAAGGTTGAGTTAAAATTGTCTTTTTATGAAGGTTTACATTCATCAAAACGACGTTTTTAACTATACGAGGGGAGGCACAAAAAACCGGAATTCTTCATTTACATTTAATTTATTTATTGTCTTGTGATACAAACATTAGTCACCTTCAAAGTACTCCCCATTGGAGTAAATACACCTCTCCAACCTGTTCAAAACACTTTCTAAACTAATCTTCTCTGCTGCCCTTCAGGGCCTCCAGCGTTTTTTCTTTCACCTCGTTGATATCCGCAACACGTTTTTCCTTCATGTTCCTTTTCATTAGAGGGAACAAGAAAGCGTCGTGTGAGCGGGTACGTTGTCGTGGTGGAAGAATCATTCACCAGATTGCCACAAATCGGGGCGTTTCTTCCGAAAACTGTTGCGTAACCTTTTTAAATCTTCTAGGTAGAATGCTTAATTTACCGTCTGGTTGGGAGGAACCAACTTCGCGCGCATGGTCCCTCCCACATCAAGAAAACAGATAAGCACTGTTTTGACGTTTGATCTCACTTAACGAGCTTTCTTTGGACAAGGGATGCATCGCTAATACTGACTTTAAAGAAAATATCCGGGTAAGCTTCAAACTACTCTTTCATTTCACGGCAGGCTCCCAAGCGACTTTCCTTTTTGCTGTGACATCCACAAGCGCGGCACAAATTTGGCCGCCACTCTTCTTATCTTCGATCAAGATTCGCTAAATTAAGCTCCAAGTCAGCCCAGGCAACTCAGCTAGAATGGTCCGCCGTCGATCTTCGTGCACAAGTTTGCTATTTTTTCCCACATTTTCGTCAGTTCGTGCTGTTGATGATGGTCCCAGTGCAACGAAGATAATCGATCGACATTTCTACTCTTTTGAAGCCAGTAAACCATTCGTACACTAGAGCATCATCTATGTAAGCCGTTTTAAACATAACAACAGTTTTCGCGGCATTTTTCCCGAGCAGGAAGCAAAATTTCACGGCCGCACGTTGTTTACGAGAATCCGCCATGTTAATAAATACCGCGTGCCCAATACAGCTCTTACTAAAAAATTCAAAGAAATTGCGCACAGTCTCTTCTAGCACTGCTGCTTGGCTTACTGACTGCAGAAGGATCGGACTACACTACGCCTAGCGGCAGACGTCTGTACTACAAGCGGGCCGCGCTCGGCAATACAATTCCGGCTTGTATGGGTCTTCTCTCGTTTGATTGGAAAATTTACAAATAGGTATATTGACAATTTGTTGCAATTTAAGAGAAAATTATAACTAAGACGCTACTTACCTTAGGTAGGCAAACTCAAAGGATGATCTGGAGGGAGGCTAAGGAATTACATAACAATAAAACAGATGGGAAAGCTTCAACTGTCACTAGAACGGCCAAAATGAAATCTATGCTTTCCAACTTGAGATTGAATCCAATTGGAATGTGGAAATAGTCAGTCTCAAATTGGAACTAATTAATTTCAAGTTGAGGCTAACCTAAACTTAATTTCAAGTTGATTAGTCTTATATTGAAATTGATTATTCCTAATTTAAAACCTGTTGGTTCCAATTTGAATTTGAAGAGATATTTAGTTAATGTAAGTCAAATTTAATAACGTCGGTTTTTGGGATCACGTCACTACACCTACTGGTTAAATAGAAAACTTTCACAATAAGTCTCTAAGTCCATTGCTCGTATATTATTAGAATTTAATCGACTGCGTCTACGTAATACTATCTCCCAGTACGTTTTGATCAAAAGAAAATGATCCGCGCGTTCTAACGTTTTTTCCAAGATTCTCTCCAGCACTCACAGTCTCGCAAATAGTTATAATGCCTAGCTAAAGCTATAGTGTTACTTCTTTATTGTAAAATAGACAAATGGCAGAACCATAGAGATATTTCTTGTTTATTATTGTAGTAGGTATAAAATATCACATTGATATTAGGTGTACGACAAGACCTATACAACCAATGGGAAAACATCATTTAAGTAGCGATGTTAAGGGTAGTAGCAATGCTTGAAGGTGGACGTAGCTGCGGCTTTAGATAGAATACGCAGCGTTATATCAAGATTCTGGACGCGATACTAAAAGATAATAGGACCGTTAGTTACAACTTCGGACAAAGAGAAACTCTAACTGCAACTGTACGCCAGTAGGTCTGCATCTTCAAGAGGCACATGATATGACCGTAAAGGTTACCTTAGAACCTAAAAAATCCTCAGCGTCCAGGCATTAACTATAGACAAATCTACTATACAGCATCATTTGGAAAAATTTGCAATGAAAAAAGTGCTGTTTGTGTTTAGTTTTGTGCTCGAATTTTAGAAGAAACAGGAGTAAAAGAGATTCTCGAAGGAACGACTTGAAAAGGCTGAATAAGTTCAGAGCTATGGGACAGAAAATGCATTGATTTAGGGTGGGTAGGCAAAGAAACTGATCTCGTCATGCTAGACTGGGTATATAGAGGTTATATAGCAATTAAGGAGAATACTCGCTATGGCATCTAGCAAACAGCAAATATTTCTTAACGTGCACAACATCAGTGTATTCTCTATTCACGTACTACATATATTCGTAACCACAGTCCAGGTTATTTAAATGATGATGTACGTGCAATCATAATTTTTTATATCAGCTCACCAGAGCTAAGTTACAATCACCATTGGAATTTTCCAATCTTGTTATGCAATATTACCTTTTCAAGTTCTAGCTCAGACAAATTATCTGTGTCCAAAACCACACCCAGATTCATATATCGTAATTTTACAAGTTTTACTTGATTCACTCACAGAGTTGTTTATTGGTTTCCTAAATTTCACGAATCTAACCCCCAAGCGGTTTTATAATATAAGGCAGGTATTTCTACTAGTCCAGACTCAGAAAATAATGTAGAATAACCAAGATACGAAGTTGACGAAGAGTATGATTTAATGGAATTTAACGACGACAGAAGTTTTCCATTAAAACTCACACATTGGAGATTGAATTCCCAACAGAAACAATTACCAATTCAACACCCTTTTACTTTAAGTATCAACGCCACAATACAGTTCAATGAAAATTTAATAACCGAAGCATTCCTACTAAAATTCACACATTGGAAGTGAATTACATTAACAAAAAACAATCACAGATCTCAACAACCTGTTGCTTTGAGGGCCAACAACACAATCAATTTACAAAACGGATAGTAAACATAGAGAAGAGTAAGCCAGTTACGTACTGAATTCAAAATACGAAAGTGACTTAACCTATAAAAGTTAATTTAAAAGGGTGATAGATGATTATCAATCTTTATTTTGTTTTTTCAATTCAGTTTAAAAATTTTAAAAAATTGTCAAAGGAAAATCAGATTTTTATAGAAAAAAGACGAAAAATATCTTTAAAAATGCCGAAATACGAGAGTAGTTTTTTTTCCTCAGGATTAATACTAAAATTCCAAAAGGTTCTATTTCGTTACAAAAAATAATTTAAACGGGAAAGTCTAAAAAAATGCAGAATTCCTAATTCAATTTAACAAATAACCAAACCAAATATGAGATTCAGTGATAATTTACGAAGGTTAATTTAACAAAATCGAAGATACGACTTTGCATTGTCTTTGTTATTTCCATGCCAACCTAAATTCATAAATTCTTGGACGAATTTTAAAATGTTAAAACATTTATGTTATACAAAATAACGGCCCTTTACAGCAGGTACTAGATAATTTGATCGTATAGGCTTTAATTACGTTTAATACTAGGCCATAACTCATAGACAATCAGTTCTCACGTAAAGTTAACACAAATAACTGGCATCGTTCTACAATGCCTCTCTTCATTGAACCCTCTTAGAATATAAGTAATCGCGGACACGTTTGGTTTAGAAACGGATCGGGGCTTCGTCTTTCAATAACTTACTTAAGAACTAAATATGTTCAGTGTACACAGGTAGGGTTGAGCCTTCCACCAGGCCATTTTCTGGTACTTCAAGATCGAGCTTTGTTCTCCATTAACTTTAAATACGAACAGTGGACAGACTGTGCATTCAAACATGATATCTCTAGTAGCCCAAGGTAGGGTTTTCTTTTAATTATCATTCTCTACGGAGCTAAATACAAATTGGCCCAAGCTGCGCCTTTCAACAGGTTACCTGACTACCTGTGGTAGCTCAAGATGGTGTTTCGCCCTCCAGTAACATTCTTAAGAGGACTATGGGTTGAGCTACACCATAACACATGCCATCCACGGTGGTTCAAGGTGGTGCTTCACCCTCCCTTACCACTTGAAGATAAGTTAAAACGAATAAACATCAAAGACATTGAAATAAGAAAAAGTACCTAAGCTTGTTTATTAAGGGGACGGAACATTAGAGTAATACTAGTAAATAGACGCATTTCAATTGTTTTGCTACTTATTTAGGACATGGAGCAGATGAACGTAAACATTTTTAATTACATAATTTAGATTGAACTGTCGATAGAAAGTCAAAATAGTAGAAAAGAGACAATAGAAAATGGGCAGTCCTTCCAAGGTAGTTCCTAACCTAACAATCTGCATTAGCCATTGAATTCACACTATTGGACTCCAAAGTAGGTGTAGTGGCACTTATTTTGCACTTAGAAACAAGCAAATTGGTCACTTTGATTCAAAGTTGTTATAGAAAACGTCGCGCTATAACAACACAGCTTTTAAGTAGATTATCGCATCTTGATTGTTTTAATATCTATTTTAAATAAAAGAAATAAGTGCAACTTCGCATGTTTTGCATTGCGTAAGGTGAATTGAACGTGAATTGTTACGTTTAAATATTGTCTTTAAAAATCGTTTATTTCGTGTTGGTCCTTCGCTTCTGTCTTTACATTCTGTTGACAGAAATTTAATTAGACATATCTATGTTCATCTTTTTGTATCCGAAATAAACATTAGAACAATTGAAATGCGTTTATTTACATAGTTAACGCAATTTAAACTCTTAACTAAAACGGGACGTTTAAGTTCTTTAGGTTATGTGTGCGAGAGGAAACACAGCGACCTCTGTGAATAAGTTAATTAAGAATTTCAATGTTCGGCTCTGCAAATGGATTTTTTCTTGTTTCGATATCTTCATCTGTTTACGAGATATTAAAAGTGGATCGTATTGAAATGAGCACACTGTATAAATTAGAAATCTAAAAAAGTAAAGTAAATAAAGAATGACAATTAACATTTAAAAGGGGAATGTTTAGAAAAACTTTAGGTGAGATTAAAGATGCTGAAATATGAGCTTACAAATGTAACTTTGAACTCTACTCAAAGCGAGCCAAAGTGGCAAGCAGGTAGTTAACCATATCAAGAGTAAACGCCTTTAAGCTTCTGGAAATTAGTATTCTTTGGAAGTCATCCTCATATTAGAACTTGAGGTTAAAATGTTAGGGTATGTTAAGACTCTGCTGAAGAACTGAATGAAAGTGCAACGTGCAACAGCAGCAGTCAGCAACTTCACTTAATTGATTGGTCAGTTTCTATATAATTTGAGAGTTTATCGAGTGATCCGAGTCCTCACTTCAGATTACCAACCGCCTTCTTTGCCGGCAATAATTGGCAAGATTTTGACGATAAAAAATAAAAAACTTCTTGCGAATGGCGTCACGAAATGGAATTACCCAAGTTAAAAAACCGAAATAAATAAATGCGTCTGTATTATGACAGCAAGTAAAGCTAATAAAGTAGACGATTTTTTGTAATTAAATTTTTCAAGACTGCGAGGTAAATTAAAAAGGGAAAATTTAAAATTCTAATGTCTGCACGCAAAGAAAAATTATCTCTTATTGTCTGAGCACAAGAATGTCAAAAATCAAAGGTACCTATTATATCTCATACCATTATTCATAGTTTTATACAGAATTCCGCATAAACATTTTTTACAACACAAAAGACCTCGTCCAAAGTTAAATTAGGTTAAATCTAAAAGACAAAAGAAGTGACACAATCACAATGGAAGCAACAAGCCCGACAGCGGCATCTCATACATTTATCAAATTCTGATTGTGGTGTACTTATGCAAAAACATTTTTTGGGTGAAAAATCTCCATTTAAACATTAAATCAACCCTTAGAAGAAAACTGTAGATTCAGTAAAGGAGAAAAACAATTTTAATACTGTAAGGCAAAAACATTTTTTTGGGAAAAGTTAAGAAAGCATCCATCTAATAAATCTAGAATATCCGAATTCAAGAAATCCAACTGTTTCTTAAGGTAAACATGTTTACACACGGAGAAATTACCTTTTACATAATACTCTCCAAAACATCGTCGTCTTGTAAATATTTGTTCCGTTATCTTCCCATCGATTATTCTCCAAACATATTTGAAAGAAACCTGAAAGTTAACTTAGAAAAATTAATTCTTGTAGCAATACTAGTAAATTCGTACGTAAACTTTATTGTTACATTGATTTCTCTGTAGTGTTTTGGCATTATTAACTACGACCTCTTAACGTCTTTTGCAAACATTTTGTGTGCTAATAGACTTAGTGTATACTCTATCTGAAGGCCTTATACATAATTTCACAGGTCAGAATGTAACCGCTGCCATTCGATTGCTCTCGAAGGGTGTTGTAGTATTTATTGATAAATTGAGGGTTTGAAAGGTTAACACCAAGGTCACCTGTAATTTATATCCTTATTTGAGCAAGCAATTTTTGGACATTTAAGTTATTCCAGTATACAGTTTAAAGTTTTTTTTAAATATTTTTGGATAAAAATAAAGTAGTTTGTGATTTTTAACAAGTCTTAATTCAAATTGTCGTATTTGTTATCAACTATTTCTCTATTTCAAATTACAAAAAAATATAACTTTCTAACACAGTTGATAGAGGTCCTGAAACTAACTTTGCGCTTCGGACACCAGAAGGTCTGAGTACGGTTCGGGTCTTCATTTAAATTTCTCACGGCGTTTCCTCTTTCATCTATTGTCTCTGAGTAAATTTTGGTTTCTCATTTTGTTTATCTATGTTCCTGTCTACTGCCATCTAGTTATTTTCTTGTTTTCCATGATTGAATATCTTAAGCAGTTAGTGGTATCTTTATGTCTACTTTTGAATAGAAATTAAGTTTTGCTTCTGGTATTGCTCTTTTAATTTTCAAAGTAATGGTTTACTTGTAACTTGGTTTTTACTTATCTCGCTTAATAATTGCAGAAAGGTAACGCCTGTTTTCAGATCCCGAGCTTTGTGACTTTTTTAATAAATTTTCGGCTAAGATAATATGATGGTTGATGCAGATGCATTCAATATTTTGGGTGCTTTAATTTTTATGATTTAAACTATTTGTCTTTGTGACGTTACCTTTTCACTATTGCAAATCCTCCAGTAGGACATTTAATTCAAAAAGCTTTAAAATTGCCTAGATTCTGGATCGAAGTACCCTGCAGAAAAGGTGATTCATGCACGTTAGCAATCCAAAGCTATTCCTTAAGAAATTACAAACCTGATGTAGTTACTTTACCAATGATAACACCAGACTTGTACGAAATATTGCAACACTGCGCTGTATACAATGTGTTTGTTCAAACAAGACCATGCCTGTATCTTCGTTAATATCCGCGATAGAGCGAAAAACCCTAAATAATGGCGAAGTGATGCTAATCAGTCAACAAGATGGTACATTGATTTTGATATTGAATCTTCCCAGTCAACTTTTCTTTCTGCCATGACACATTTTTTCTTTTCCTATTAAATGGAAAATTTTCTCCTCCTTCTGGATATGTCAGAATATCATAGTCTTATATAACAAAATTTCGGAGATAACCGAATATTAATTGAATGAAACCATTGTTCATGTCCATGTGATGATTTCATAAATAATATCCCAAGTGATGTCACATTATAGAAATTCTCGATATGCACGAAAAATATTTGATCAGACTGTTTCTCGAAGAAGCTTTACAACAAAATACTTCCCAAGAAGAATCATTTAGAAACCCCCAGAAAGAAAAATTCATTAAATTTGACAATTTTGTGATTATTTCTGTCAGCAAACATGTCGATAATTTGTACTAATGCAGTTACAGCTGTAATACACCTACGACTAGTTAAAATTCAAAAATCAAGCCTTTTTATTGGATGAAATATCCTCTGGGTGAAAAAATCTAGGTAACTGTTAGATTTCCAATGTCTATGATTTGTTTTGTTGTATGATAATATTAACTTTAAGCGTAAGAACGTCACTGGGAAAAGTTTTTATCAACGTAGTTAAAGATGAAAACAAAACGGAAATAGCGAACAGAAAAAGGATACTGGAAACGGCAGAGAGATTCTACAAAGTCTTTTACGAACAAAAACAAACGGCACTAGACAATGTCAAAAAATCTCCGAAAAAAGTCGTTATGAATGAAGGTTCATCAAGGAAGGCGGGGAAGAAATACTGAAACCACAACGACCACTTTTGAACAATTGAAAAATTCCAGAAGAATGGAACAACTCGCTGACAGTCCTACTTCACGAAAAAGGTAATAAAAACGACCCACGGAATTATAGACCTGTATCACTATTACCACATATCTATAAACGGCTAACCAAAACAGTAATTAACAGACTAGAAAATAAATTGGAACAATTTCAGAATTTCGAACAAGCAGGCTTCAGGAAGAACTATACCACTAACACTGAGAACACTAATAAAAAAATCCACCAAATATAACCTACCACTATATCTAGCCTTTGTCGATTACGAGAAGGCATTCGACAGCGTGGAATGGTGGGCAATACAAAGAGCACTCTAGAAATGCAGAGTAAACGAAATTAACGAAAAGACAATAACAGTAATACAATTGCACGATAGAACTCAACCAATTCCCATTCGACGGGGCGTGAGACAAAGAGATAAAAGTTAAACTGGGACGATAAAGGGAATAAGTGGGAAAAAGTTAAATGGTTCAAAATACGCTGATGGCGTGGTCCTAATAGCAAACAGCTTCAAAGAGTTACAGACAATGCTAGAAGAATTACAAAGAGAATCTGAAAAAATATAACTAAAGCTAAATAGAGAAAAAGCTACAATTATGACCAACCAAGACGAAAACAGGGATTTTATTGTGGATGGTACTACTTTAAAGCGCACCGATGAATATGTCTACTTCGGACAAATCATTAGATGTGAGAAGGGAAACCAGACAACTTAAATTGAAAGACGCCTAAGATCAGCATATCGCGCTTTTGGCAGGCAAAGCAGAATCTTGATGAACCAGAAGATTCCATTTACACTAAGGAGTTTCGATTTCAACCAATGCGTACTTCCCGTCCTTACATATGCCGCACAAACATGGTCTTTTACTAAGGACCTGATGGATAAACTGGCCAAAACACAAAGATGCATGTAAGGATGAATTTTAGACATTAAAATGGAAAATTGAATATAAAACAAAAAGATCCGTCAAAAAACTAAATTAATAGATGTAAAATAATCGCTAAAGTGGCGATGGGCAGGGCACACTTTGAGACAAACAGACAACCGTTAAGGCAAAGAAATTAAACAGTGGAAACCCTAGCTGAGAAGAAGAGGCAGAGCCCGCCCACAAGCGCGATGAAGAGATGATTTGAAGCTCATGGCAGAATTCAACTGGGCAGAAAATTTGCAGGACAGAGAATTATGGAGACAAACAGGGGAGCCCTATTTCCAGCATTGGATGGCAATAGGCTGATAAATAAAGAAAAAAGAAAACTCTCTATTTAAAAGAGATACAGAAAATCTAGCACGCATTAAAGAAGAAAAAGGTTGACTACACCCTCCTAGCGGAAAAACACTATATCAAGATATGGGTATACCGTCTATTCGGTTGATTAGCGTCAGGAATCTTTTACTAAAATTTTTTACTTTATTATCTTTAGCAATGATACAGGCTTGGTCCTGTTTGGACAAACACACTGTACAAACACCCAACCAAATAAATAACGTTTTTGGCCAGATCAGTAAAAGATGCTCCGAGGAAGAGAAATGCTGATGCTATATCAGATAAGTTTGGTAAGGTGGTAAGAAGTTCAAGAAATAAAGAAGGAAATGAATGAAAAGAATGTTTATCGAAAAGGGTAGCTGTTGTGGTGTTGTTGATGCGGACTAAGCGTCACCAGATGCAAAAAAGTGCATTGCTTTTGCAGCTTTGCTACAATCTTGTTTATAGTGTGAGCTTTCAGAAACGATTTTTTGGATTTAGTAAGAGTGCTTCCAGAGGAGAGTAGGTAGGTAGGTAGATTTGCCAAAAAGACCATTAAATGTATCATTATTTAACTCGATTTGATGATTATGAACAGAAGGAAGAAATTCGACGCGACACTAGCCAGCTTCCTGCAACTTAAAGGATTTTGTTGATAATATAGGTCGTTATTACTGCTAAGCAAACTGACTTACGGCTCTTGATTAGATTTCTTGGTTTTATGATCGAATTGACAGGTTGCATAACCCTAGCAGCTAGTGCCCAAATGCAGAGAAGAAATTACTAAAGTTATCATCATAAAAAAGGCAAGGCTTAAGTCTATTGGATACGCAATATTGTTAAAAAAAGAGAATCAGTTTGACTATTCTAATCATTAAGCGAAGCGAGTGGAAGGTGGAATTTTCTGCCTAAAATCATCAGGATATCTCGCTAGAATGTTGGCAATACATTATTTTGACTTGGCCTGTTACTCTTTTTGGACTTTTTTAGTTCTATGCCTTATCTATTTAGGAAACATGTTCTAAGAAAGACTCCTGGTCTGAATTCATCAGAGAAAATGATACGAAATTTGTAAATTTCATAAGTAAGGCTTACTTAGTCGTCCAAGAAAAACTCAGAACGAGATTCTCCTGTAAACCATTGAGGTAAAACTCTAAAATTTAATTTGTTACTTGCCCAATCGCAAATTCTTTCAAAAAATTTAATTTTATGATAGAGTGAGAATTGTTTTCATATATGACCACAGGAGATACTGACAAGAGGTTGTCAGGTTTCTAATTGAAGCAAAATGTTAATGCAATAAAGCATTAAGAAGAAACAAAACGTCAATAAAATTTTTAAATTTAATGGTTGACACAAGACAGAGACGGAAGAGCTTTTAAACAATGTGTAATCTCGTAATATAATAAAGTTTTAAGTTTCATGCAGCAGAGATTACTATAAAGTATAATTTTTTGGTTTATTTTTGTAAAAGTAAAGTTTCTATAAAAGAATTTGTTTATCAAAAAGGATTTTACAGGTATCATTATAAAATCTTAACAAAATCTCGTCTTTCAACAGAATTTGAAAGGAAATTATTTTGCATGAAAAAGTTAAAATAGAGTCTAGAATTTTCTTTTTTTGTGTCATCTAGTTAGAAAAAACCTTGTAGATCATCAACCTCCTAGTAAATACTCTTTGTAGGATGTACCATTATTCAGAAAAAACGCACAGGAACATTATACGTCTTTCCAAATTCGTTTACTTCTTTATTCGAAAACAAACAAAACAAAACACCTGGATATAATCTCATGTAATACACTAAGTATGTACGGCAGACGTAATAAAAGTCTCTTGGGAACTTTGGGAAATAAAAATCTTTAGATAAAATAAATATAATTAATCTTCAATATTTTTTTTAGTTGGTTTAGTTAATAATATTCTTTATAAAATAGAAGGTTCAATGATGAGTACGTTCACTTCTAGTTTTAAAACTGTTAAGTTTAGTTAGATTATAACTGCATGGTTGCGTGTTGCAACTTTGTTCAGACTAGCACTTTTGTTAATTTTCATGCAGCCAACAAACTCATTATTTCCAAATCTCTTGATCCCTTCGTAGGTTTTCTACGTGTTCACTATCTTATTAAGTTCCACTAACATTCCAGGTGTGAACTCCATGAAATGAACTTTTCTCGACAAAAAGATCAGAAGTGGGCAAAGAAGATGCTAGAATTATTTTTATTTTTTATATTTTGTTTTCGGATTGTCTTATAATTGCTTGATAAATTCAATGTGTTCTTCGAATTTTAAATATCATCATTGCTTTAAGATCACAATAGCTTTTTATTCAAAAATTAGCATGTTATTATGATCTATATTTGTTAACAGATGTAACCGTTGATTAAAGTTTCTCAAGACACCTCTTATTTGCTTATGCTAAGGAAGAGTACATATTTGGGAATTAAGTTTAGAGGAGTTGACGATATTGTTAAAAAATTTATAAGATTTTGATTGATTAACTCAAACATTAAAAAAATATGCCACGTCAAACTGCTCCAGCTTCCGATAAATTTAGAAAATATGTATGCAGTCATAAAGCTTCTTGATAATTTTACCGACTGGGAAAATCTGTTTGCCGGGTTATTCTTTTTACGAAAAATAAATGAGATACTCATCCAGTACAGAATGAAAACTTATAAAAGAAATTTAACCCTCATGGATTTCAAAATGCACTTTTTTTCAATGAAATTTTATTTTTGTGTATCATATCATTAAAACTTTTAATTTGATTGACCTACACTGAATGTTTTCTTTCCAGTAAATTTTTACAGCCTTCTGAATACAATAAAGTTTAAATTATAACATCATGTTGTATCCTAATTGTAATTCAAAGTAGATTGACTTCGTTAGTACAATAATGCATTACGATATCAAGAGTTATCTTTTATTCTAACATACCCGTCAACTACATGACATGCCAGTTTAATTGCAGCTAGAAAAACGTTACATTGAATAGTGAAATGGTTATCAGATAGTTTCAGTCATTATCTATCTGGTAATGACGTACATCCTATTTTGCAAACAACGTCATAACCTATAACATTCGTGCATTTCACCCTACAATGTTGTATTATAGCATTTAATAATAGCTTTACCTTCATATTTATTAAGACAATACCTCTCGATTCCACGATATTCGAACAGACCGCGATAATTATGTAAACAATGGATTTGCCAATTCCCTTAGGGTATTTTCAGAAAATCAAACAAACGTCAACACTAACCACGACCGGCTTGCTTAAACAAGAATACAACTAGTGAAGCTGGAGCGATAGCGACGTCGTCGTCGGTGGCGTTAATTTGTAATAGTCGACCTACAACTTTATATTGTGTTTCAGGTCCATGCATCATCTGCGGCCGTAATTAAAGAAGGGAAAAATGAGGGCATCCACCGAAGTTATCCTGCTTCATCGTCTCTGTTTCGTCTTCTTCTTTTTGATGCCCTTATTGGAACACCAAATCCTCGCCTTTGATATACGTGAGTTTTATATATTTTTTTCTCTTTTTCCTGTCTCTTAAATTTCATAATTTTGTAATATTTTCATGCTATATTTTAGGCTAACAATGACGGCGCTTTATTAAATAAAATGTAATAGAATTAGTATAGGTGGTTTATATGTAAATTTGATGGAATTTACATTTCTCTGTAATGATAAATTCGTATAACAATGTTACCAAAATGATACGCAATAATTGCTAGGTTTTCATTTCTGTTAATGAATTTATAACTATCAAACTAAAACAACTTTAATTAGCAACTGAAAATTATTATTATTATGAATGATGGACCTCTAGAGAACTTTGCACAATTCGTTTCTATAACTGCCTAAAGTTATATTCCCCGTGATAATAGTTTAAATTAATGGTTACTGTTCTATGTTACTATATAATATAAAAAGTGACTAAAGCCAATTAATTGATTGATGATTCTTATTCTTTATATTTAATTGTGGATCAAACTGTTATAGTTCTAAAAATTAAAACTTTATCATATAATATAAAGGAACGATGATTTTTATGAATATATTCAACAGAAACTAACACGTCTAATACAATAAAAACTACATAAACTCAATAAAAGGACAAAATAATCTAAAAAACGAAGATTTAATGAGTTTTTTCTTTACTTATGGGGATGTTTAAAAAGTTGAACGCAACAAAATGAGAACATAAAACGTAATTAACAGTATCAGTAGAAAAGATAAGACGTGAACGCGGCTTAGGTAAAATCCGAGAGTTGAGTTTGGGCAAGAATCTAACTGTAATATCTATTTCAATCAAATTTAAATTCATTAAAACAATTTTTTCCTGTGAAATCCATTTCAATCTAACAACAGTTACCCGTGGGTTGTGTAAATTACTTCAAGGTAACAAATAATTATTGTAAACTCCTTAATGTTCTAAAAAGCTGTATGGTATTTTGTAACTGTCAAGACCATACTTGCTTTCGAGCCTTAACAAGGTTCACTCATTTTAGCGATTTAGGTCGTCTTAGTCGAAACTCAAATTTGTTGCCTCCTTTATTTATCAAGTAAAACTAAAGGAACCTTACTAAACTTTGATTGCTTAAATTCGTCATCTATTATGACGGAAACGGCCCTACACAAAAAGATCAAACGGAAATTAAACGTCAACTACCGGGATACTAGAAGAATTAAGATTGGATTTATATAAGGAAAAATAGCTTCTTAGGAATTTGATTGATCTGATCATTCAAAGTTTATTTTTTTAAATTAAAAAAGAGTTTTTGTAATTGTAATTATTTAAATTGGTCTTAACTGCTTGTGTGATGTTCAAAAATAGCTTTTCAGCTCAATATCGTATGCTTAGATTCGAATCTGCCTCCTTTGGTTAAATAGGATGCCGCCCTAATCAATCGAGCTACGCCAGTCTATATTCAGATATCAGATGATTGAGATACTCAATTTACTTTTCTAGGTTCAGCTGTAGATTGAAACTGCGTAGAAACGCATCATTTAGGTTTCTTAGATGTTGATCAAACGTCCGGCCAACCATAATATCATCGTCTAGGTAGACTAGGCCAAATGCCATAAATCGAATTGGTATAGATTGAATCCAATAGTAGAAATAGCTTTTCCGCGATATTAAGACTCCAAACTGACATACCAATAACCACTTTTGAGATCAAGAGTGGAAAACTATTTAGTACCAGAGAGGCTGTTCAAAATGTTATTGATCCTGGGCAGTTGGTAAGTTATACAAAAACGACTGATAAACGCCAGTACTATTTACTCTTGGTTAGTCAAATCTTTCACATTTCTTCTGCCTCTTTCCGTCTTGTCCATTACAACTTCCTGGGATGTATGTGTATGTTCAACATCTTCTGTGTTTACTCTCTGGACATAACCATGATTTTGTTACTAAATCTTTTTTCTAAGGCAATGTTTTGGAAATAGAAAATTAAACTTTGCACCTCCATCTTTGAATCGGCGTTAATGCGATCACGGCTTGCACTACATTTACAGAGCATTTTTAGAATGTGCACTGGTATACAAGAATTTATTTTGGTGCCCTAATATAATATCATTAAGAAGGCAAATATATTCTACCGATAGGTTTTAACAGAAGGCAGACATCATGAAATCATCTTCGAGGTCTAGTCAGACCTGATTTTATTCATGACTAGGAGTCTAATAGAAAGTAAGATGAGTGGAACTTCAATTACATAGTTTTACACTTCTGTTTATGGTTGATTAATCTTAGAAACGTAAAATGCAAAGCTATTAAATGTATTGGTAGTTTTCAAATCTCTTTTGCTGCAGTTTTGTTGTCAGGATTATCATCGATTTCTATGTCATCATCTTTAAAGTAAGAATATAAATTCCATCTAGAACTTCTAGACGACCATCAGTTATCTGGAGTTCTTCCAGATACTCATCTGCTGTAAGAGGATTTATCTTCACACGTAAACATATAAGTTATTTACAAAACGAGAATCAAGAAAAGTAAAAATTATAATTTCAGTATTTTGCTACGGTTCAAACACGATTTGGCTAAAATCTAGTTGGCTCTTAAAATGGAAACAGGCACATCCCAACCATTCTTATAAAGTAGTACACGGTAGGATCGAACAATAAACTTAGCTCAAGTATTCATGTCGGCATCGATTGCCTTACGACACATCAAAAGAAAAAGATTTTAGATCTATAGTCATTATGTTGATTCAGTAGAAAGGAGTATAGATATGTAAAAATAATTTTATTTAGAAAAACCTTTTGATGGAAATACAATTTGATAGTCTACCATTTCCTGAAAAGAAAATAATTATAAAGATCTAATGCAGGTTTTGGCTAGAAATCGAACGTAAACACTAGGTTACATAACTAAGATGCGATCCCATTATTAGTTTTTTGTTATAAAGATGCTCATAAGATTTTAAAGATCTCACGATTAACTTTTTAGTCAAACTCGGTTATAATTGAAAAAAAGTATTTACTCTCACACTTGAGTATTAATTTTCAAATTTAGGAAAACCTCACTACTCTTAAAGCGCGTAATTTTCAGAACAAAAGTTGCAACACACTTTACTCTGCAAGTTCCGATTTGCATTCAGGCAAGCAGCACCACATCCCTCGTTGGTTACATTAACTTGCAAGGTAATGTAGGACCTACCTGTATCACTCAGCTTGTTTTTCTAAAATACATAAACAATTAGATACATTGAACTTAATTTTGATTACACAATTCCTCTATGGTTTCCCACTGTTTTCTGAAGACAAAACGATTATAAAGGTTAGATACAGGTTTCCTGCTAGAGGTCGAACTTGAACACTAGGCAAGATACCTAATTAAATGGTCTTTCTTTGTTTATTTGTTATCTAGAAAAAACTAAATTTACTAACAAAAGAACTCTATTATATATATATAACAGGCAAATACCGATTGACTGCATCGTTTGTTGCCCAATTAAATCATTTTCTGACTTTACTCTCTGATACTTAACTCACACATTAACGTTTCTATTGTTATACCATTATTGAAAAGGTTGGAAATGAGAAAGATTTAGGTAATAAAGGTATTGGAACCAAAAAGAGTTTTAGTAATCAATTAATATAAAAATTTTAAAAGTTTAGTGTCAACTGTCATTTGGTTACATCTTAACATTACTTTCAGAACTGCTTTTTTTGCTTCTGCAAATAGTAAGTTTGTCAAGTTTGAAATAGCCCTCGGTAACTTTAATTTTGGCGTTTTGGTTTTTAATCTTTTTGAATTGTTACACTAATGGGATTTCATTTTTTTTATTCCTAGTATGCCGGAAAAGCATTTTAAGAACTCGTCTGTCACTTTATCTTTAGCATTTCCATTCTTATCCCTGATTGCCATTGTTTCTTTAACGAGGTTTCCAGATCTCCCCTCGTACTTTTCCTTGCTTTGTTGTTTATTTTTTTCTATCTTCTACTAGTTTGTTATTACGGTTTTAAGTTATTCCCCTTTTCGTTTGTTTCAGCTCGAGTAGGTCATTTTGTTCTGGTTCTTCTGTTATATACAAGCCTAAAACAAAAACGGAATTTTGATTTAAACTAACTTTATTTATTGTTTTGTGATACAAACACCTTCACTTTCAAAGTACTTTCCATTGGAGTGAATAAATTTGTTTAACCTGTATTTTAAAACACTTTGTAAACTCATCCCTCTGATGCCTTCCAGGGCCTCCCGGGTTTTATTTTTCATTTCGTTGATGTTCGCAAAACATTTCTCTTCATGTCCCTTTTTATTCGGGGCAATGTCATAGGGTGTCAAATCAAGCAAGTACAATAGGTAGGTTAACGGAGTCATTTCATTTTTGGTTAAAATTGACGCACGGAGAGCGCCGTATGAGCGGGTGCTACAAATCTTCCGCAAGCTGTTACATCATCCTTTTAAAACTTCTAGGTAGAATGCTTGATTCACTGTCTGATTAGGAAGAAGGAACTTTGCGTGCACGATCCCTCTCACATCAAAAAAGCAGATGAGCATTGTTTTGACGTTGAATCTCACCTGACGAGCTCTTTTTGGACGAGGTGCCTTCCATTAACTGGGCTGCTGCTTCGTTTCGGGATCGTATTCATAGCACCAAGATTCATCGCCAGTGATGATCTTGAAGAAAAGATCCGATGCAATTTTGAACTTCTCTTTCATTTCAGACAACTTTCCTTTTGCTGTAACGTTAACAAGCACGGCACGAATTTGGCCGTCACTTTTTTCATTTTTAAATCTTTGGTCAAAATTGACTGAATTGAGCTCCACGTCAGTACAGACAACTCAACTAGCTCATCAATGGCCCGCCATCGATCCTCGTGCACAAGTTTGCTAATTTTTAGCACATTTTTGTCGGTTCGTGCAGTTGATGGACTGCCAGTGCGAAGAAGATTGTTAATCGACATTTTGTTCACTTGGGTTTTACCCAAAGCTTCATCTTTGTAGGTAATCTTCAACATAACAATAGCTTCCGCAGCATTTTTCCCGAGTAGGAAGCAAACTTTTACAGCCGCGCGTTGATGACGAGAATCCGCCACGTCAGCAAACGCCGCGTACACAATACAGCTCTCACTAAAAAAGTTAACTGCGCAAAATCTCTCCCACTGCTGCTGCTTGACTTACAGACTGCAGAAGGGTCGGTCTAAACTACGCCTGGCGACAGACGTCTGTGCTAGAACACAATTGCGGTTTGTTTTGGGTCCCGTCTTGTAACTGATCTGAGCTTCAATTTTCTGGTCTAATATTAAGCCCTGAAATGAATGTTTTCTGGACGTTTTCTAGCTCCATTATTTCGTGAGATTTAAACCACAGTTGATGGCATCCTCAATGAGGATTGTCAGAGTGGATAATTTCTAAAGAAATTTCATTTTTTTGATTATCTTTTTAGCTATTTATAAATCATGTAGTAACTTCTATTTCAAGATCAATTTTTGGAAATTGTTCTCTAACACATATTTTACTCATCACAGTGTCAAAATTCAGGGCACATTTTACGTACAGCATTATATTTCTTCAATGTTTCTTCAAAGAAAGCACAGAAGTTTGAATTAACATTATCTGGACACATCAGCCAAGATGTTCACGTCTGCAAGTTGAAGCATAAGTACTCGTATATGATGTTGTTTGGCGAAAGTAGGCAGAGAATAATTCCATTGACATCACAAAATTCACTAAGTGGGAGTAACATAATGACTCTTGCACTCATTAATAAATACAATTATGTATTTTGAGACTCCTTTTTGTATAAACCGTTTAATAAAATAATTCTAATATTTTCTACCAAAGCTCGGGGAGGACAAACATACAGGAAGACTACAAAAGGTGGACACACTTTACCGTGAGCATTAAAGATTAAAATACAATTATGTTCTTTTCCTCTTTGTTACTTGTAATAATATACAGGCTTTTCCAACCCTTTGAGGCTATTGCTTTGACCATTTTAGGGAAAAGAGACAAACCAGTGTCATCTACATTAAAAACTTTTTTTAGACTTTTTGTCACTATCAGTACATTATGAATTTTTAGGTAGGATTGAAGCTCCTTGAACTATTTTCTTATTGATCCCTCTGTGATTAAGTCAAGATGCCTCCGTTAATTAAAATTTCGGCGATCATACACTCTATGATGAAAGAAAGGTTGTTAACAATGCACAACTTTTTATCGTGGTAAGTTGCAATACGCTTAACTATGAGAAATTTTACCCAACGAGTTCGCCCGACTTTAAGTATACCGACGCGTTTGATATCAGCAGAGGTACTCAAATGGTTTAATTTTAGTTGTACTATTTACTTCTGTTACTATTGCTAGATGAATTGGAAGAGCATTATTTAAGAGGTTTCTAGATAAATACTTACAAAAATATAAAGAATAGAGAATTTTTAGGAAGCAGGAAAGAACAATCGTGCAGATTATTATAAAATTTTAATAAGCAATATAGAAATTCGTTTTAATGGTTGTTTCTTTGCATAAACGTAATGGAATTAAGGAAAAACGTGATGTCACCTACACATTCTATTAATATCTTAGCAACAGCACAGCGTCCAGTTTCAAGTCTCAGTTCAGTGACAAGGGTGTGAAATCCTAAATTATTAGGACTCACATTTCTTGCCATCTCAAACCAACATCTTACAATTTGTAGGTTTTGAAATATGAAACAAATTTGCCTTAAATCTCAATTATTAATTGGTTAGTGTGATAATTGCAAATGGCTTTTAGATAAATTCAACTCGCTGCTGAGTACAAATATTATTTTTAAATAAACAGGTATTTCCACCTACAAACAACCTAAAATATTTCTTCATGTTTCAAATACATACGAACAGTTTGTGCAAACTAAAATAGGACTGATCTAAAATAACAATTTAGTAAATTGTAATGACATAATGAAATGACAATGTTTTACTCTAATGAATGCTACACCCTAATTTGATACTGAAAAGTAAAATCTGAATCTGAATCGATAATTTATTATCGAGAATAATCTTTAGAAATTCTGTTATTACTTTATTACCTGATAGTATTGGACAGTAAGTTTATCTTAGGTCTTTAATAAAAACTAAGTA
Source organism: Ignelater luminosus (assembly GCA_011009095.1). Classification (NCBI taxonomy): domain Eukaryota; kingdom Metazoa; phylum Arthropoda; class Insecta; order Coleoptera; family Elateridae; genus Ignelater; species Ignelater luminosus. Next base: position 47,203 of record VTPC01090882.1, read on the forward strand.
GAAACTAATTAAATAGACGAGTTTTTATTTTATTTATATTTAACCTGAAGTTGCTTTTTTAGTTTTCCTTTTTTAGAAAAAGCAGAGTATTAACTACTTGAATAATTGAAATACCAACAATAATAATAAAAGGCTTTCAAAGTAATGTAGAGTACACAAAGCGGTTTTTTCCCCTAAAAAGTTCAGTTGATATATTTTAGAAGATATAAAATTACCTTCAAAGGATGTCTAAAAATAAAAATGAATACATTTTGTTGCCTGTATATAAAATTAAAATTCTTCAAATCAGAAACTTTATTTTAGTTTGAAATAATTATGAGAAGGTATTTTATTACCACGCTTCTACCCTACTGTCTGAATGAATGATGCCCGGGGTTCATTAATAAACTCCAAAGAGATCAAGCATTTACTTATTACAATGCCTATCTCACGAATAGGCGTTTTATACAAAACTGCTGCGTAAGTGTAGAAGGGGAAAAGTTTTAGGGCGCCCACCTTTCCACCTCTTAGTACCAAGGTATATTTCACATGTCAGGAATCTAAAGCGAACCGGTGAAAAACCGTTTTAGCATGAATAAGGAAAAACTGGTGACCATTAAGAATTTCTGTAAAAGGAATTACATCATCTTCCTACCTTCCATCTTATTAATAAAATTCATACCTGTTGTGTTCTATCAAATATAAAGTTAATATTAATTAATCGAGACTGGAACAACAAGACCAGTATCGGAGAATTACAATTTCGCGACCCTTGGAAATAATCCCCGTTAATAAGCACCCGTTCATCCAAACTTGTTCCATTAACATCAGCTTGAGAGCCTGAGAGGTAAGAAGAGTTACCTTACTCAGTGCGGGAGTAACTGTAACTATTTATGTAAACCCAATTCTGTCTCACAAAGCACGGCAATCACTTAAATGTGCTTGCTTTCTATTCATGTCAAATCTTCAAAGAGATGCTATAGATATTGGATGCGTAAACAGAAAACCGAAATCCATAAATCACTATTCCACCGTGTTACACGTGCCTTTTAGATATATCGCCATTTCGGCAGTTCTATGTCACAAATCACAAAGAATACGTTTTACTTCACATCCCTTTATAATGCTTCCTTTCTATTCTCGGCGGTTTTTTGGTGTTATCCTATCTTGGACGCGTTTTAACTTTCAGTTTGCCTTTATTAAAACGCAATTTTTTAAGTTTTTTCTTCGTTTTACTTTCCGTTAACCATTTTATTTTGAAATATCAATCTAGAGAGATAAACAAGGATAAAACAAGTCTATTAAACATTTTTTTTACAAGAAAGTAAACTAATTTGTTCGATCTTTAAATATTAGATGACAGTTAAATCTGGAAGTGTATCAATAAGTTAAAGTTTGGTTATTAAACTTCTGTACAACAGTAATCAAACAAATGTCATATTTATAACAAACTTTAAAACAAGGATGTATTATTAACTTTACAATGAATTTTGGGTTACTTAATTGTGTGGTTGCTATAAATCACCTAGAGATGATTAAACTTAAAAATGAAACTTTTCTATTTTTTATTTTGCAAATTTCTTCAACAAACCTTTGAATTACTTAAATTTACTATGTTGTCTAGTAGACTGTCACGTTCATTTCTTTGAAACGTAATTTTTTTAATTTTAGCTAATTTATTCAGTGTGAAAAACAAATTTGCTTCTTTTATGGTAATTTATTCGGGTTTATTAAATTAAGTTAAACTTACAACAAAAAATAGGTTATAGACTTCAAAATTTAGAAAAAAGTTTTAGTAATCTTTAAACTATGCATTTTTGAAAATAAAGGAAGGAATACACTTTACAAGTTGCAAACCGTCTTGAGGCAAGTAGCACTATATTGCGTGTTGGTTACATTAAATTGGGTGATCTGGAACCTACCTGTATCACTCTGATTTACCTTACTTTCTAAACTTTATACAGCTACCTCCTATTTTATCTTGTGCTCTTTGTAACCAAGCTGTCAACCTATAGATAGCATTGATCTGATGTCAATACTCATTCTATATTTATATTTCAGTTAGTATTTACTGACTCTGTATTTCAAGAACTCAAATAGATTTTAAAGAATAATGCACGTAGATGTACATTTTTCCCATGATAAGCCGAACAAGTTTAAACTAAGGAATTAGGTAATTCAACATTAACTGTGAATAATTAAACAAACTCATTGCTAAATATTCTATTTCAGTTTCTGCACGAATATTAGATTAATTGCCATTAACACGTATTTACTCATTTCAAAATTTCAACAGCATTACCACAATTATTTGGTTAGTCAGAATTCACAAACTAACTGCTAGTTAATGTATACGTATTCTAACATTTTGCATTACTAATCAAACAATTCAAAACTATTAATGAGGATCCCCACAATGCATTCAGTATTTATATGCAATGCAGCAACTTTCCATACTTATGCATTATTGTTGATGCAGGAATTCCGTTGCGACTCACCAAAGTTACTTATTATGGTAATAATTTTCTATAAACAAAAATCAACCATAACTACATTTTCTAAATGTAAAACCTAATGCGTGAAAAGTTCATCAAGCCTCATTAACCTAGTAACCGATTACTTCAGCCTTGACATAAAACTCAGTTCGTCTAACAACTTCATCAATAGTGAGTAATCATAAGCCCACAAAAGGTTAAAATGTAGTTGGTGAAATATGTGAACCTTTTAATAAATCATGTAATTATAGTCGTTTACCTAAAATATCGTTTATAACTTTGTCATCGGGTGTAATAAGAAAGAAAATTAAATGAATAATGTGGTAGAAAAAATTCTGTAGTTGTTTATCAAGCAGCCAAAATGTTTTTCTTATCGATCACAAATAGCCATCTTTACACTTTGTTATGTTAAAAATCTTCATTAATTTATGTTGTCGTATTTTCTAGTTTAATATTAAAAAAAATTACAAAAAGTTTTCCAAATTTTCCTTTTTACCTTAATAACAATCTCGTGTTAAATCTAAATTTTCAACAGAATATTACGACTAGACTTTTTTACGGTCTTCATAATAAAAGTCCTTGAACAAGTAATTAAAACGTCATATTAAAAACGTTAAATGCCCAATAAAGCGGAAGATAAGTCCGTTTAACATTTTTATTTATTTTTTCACAGTGTGTGTGTGTTTGAAGTAAAGATAAATAAAAAACATGAACAACGAAAAAATACTTGATGGTTAACTTACAAAAAAAAGGTCTAAATTGAACAAGCAATCAATAATCATTAACTGAATATAAACTTCTAGATAAAAACAAAACTACGAAAGATCTAAATTTTAGTACATCATAAAAAATGTATTTGATAACACAAAGGAATTAAGTATCATCATATCAAAGTTAAAACTGTATTAGATGATGAATATGGCTGTTTTTGATAATGGATAACCTTTAGTTGGTCAAATTCTAGCGTCATTATCCGAGAGAAGGCCAGTGCTCTATACTGACCCAATATGTTAATTGAAATTTCTTTCTCTCCATCCCAACTTTTACACCTATTCCTTGTGTAATTTCCATAAAGAGGAGATGCTTATTCATTCTTAGTAACTAAGTTCTCTGTCATTTTCTTCCTGTTTAACCGCATGCGTAATTCTACAGCTTTCCTTTCAATTCTTTTTGGGGTGATTGGCTCTATACTAATCTTCTTACTGGTTTAGAAAAGATTTTTACTTCAACGTATCGAAGCTTTGCTCTTTCCCAGGGAAACTTACGCTCCAGTATTTTCCTTAACCATTTTCTAGTAGCCTAGTAAGTACACGTAATGAGTAGGATCCTCATTTCTTAGCTCTTAGCTTAACTTCTACTTTGCTATCCACTATCGAAAGAATTTTAAAAGATTTACGACTTCTCCTCGGATAGCTCTTTCTCTTGATCTTCGTAAGCAGAAATGATTCTAAAGTCAGTAACAGTGTCCTTAGCTTTTGCCGTGCTTAACGGACCGTTTTGGTTTGATCGACCTTCTTTTACCTTCTGACGTCTTGCCTCAAAATGTTTAGGCTTAGCAGACTCAGTTTTTCCGGTTCCTTCCTTCCCTGGAGCTTGTATTGCTCTTACTACTGCCACTCTTCAAACCGTCCGTGACGTTCAGATCAGCTGTCTTCTCTAATGGATCTGATTCCACGTATAGACAAGAAATTGACTCAACTGACACTTCATATGAAAAGGAAACGGCTTAACTCAACTGGTCACTTTTGGTCTTTGTGAACAGAGGTAATTTTAAGTCGGTAATAGCGGCTTGATTGTACAGACCAACAAGAAATGTTCAAAACCTTGTCAGACTGCAGAATTGATCACCGATATACCAGCTTAATGTCTATCTATGAAAATGCCACATTGTGTTAGATTCCAAGAAGATTCCAACAAATAGTCTATATATTCAAATGCATAGACTGCAAACATTTCGGAATAAATATAAACTGTGAAAAACTGAACCATTTAAGATTCTCCGAAGATATATTCCTTATATCAGACCATGTGGGAGACGCACGAGAAATATTACGGATGTTAAATAAGGCATCACAACAAATGGGATTGACGATCAAAACATCGAAAACCCAGACAATGACAAACTTAATCCCGAGCTGACGTTTCCACATCGACGCAAAACAAATTGAAAAATCGACATCGTACAAATACTTAAGACACGAAATTCACATAGGCAGATACAACCAGACCAGTGAATTACCCTGAAGGATAGGATTGACGTGGGCTGCCTTTGGCAACTTAAGATACATATTCAAAGCAAACATTCTTATCTGCTTAAAGCGAGAAATATTTGTCCTAACCTATGGCGCAAAAACTTTAAAACTAATAAAAAGATCAGTTTACAAATTAGAGTGGCACAGTTAGCAATGGAGCGATCAATGTTAAGGTTATCGCTGAGAGACAGGATACCAAATCTGGAAATACGTAGAAGGACAGGAACACGAGATGCAATGGATACAATAACTAGATTAAAATGGAGTTGGGCCGGACACGTGGCAAGAACCAGCGACAATAGATAGACTAAAAGAATCGTCGAATGGAGACCGAGACAGGAAGCTTACAGAAATCGGGGACGACCACCGACCAGATGGACGTATGACCTGAGGCGTATACACACAATATTGGATTCAAGCTGCTCAAGATAGAAATCTATGGAAGCAAACAAGGGAGGCTTATGTCCTGCAGTGGACTACTATGAGTTGAAAGAAGAATAGCGGCCGATTTAGCTTCTTGGACACTGAAAATCCGAGTTTGCTAAGTTTCTTGTTTGATTTAAGCTTGACCAGCTTGATTTTTCCAGTCACTTTCTTTGCTCCGCTTATCTTGCTGTTAGTACTGCTATTCTTGAATGTTTAGATTAGTTGTTTTTTTAAGAGCGCCATGCCAATTCCACATGCTGACAAGAAATTGTTCTCCAACCGTCCTCCAGAGCCCATCATGTTTGTTAACAGAGGCCTTCTTGAAATCAGAAACTGCGTCCTTAACTTCTGATAATTTTTATGATCCGTTTGGTTTCGTGTTAATCGTCCAATCGACTTTGTTTTACCGTTTGGTCGTAATATCTACGGTCGGTGTTTGTCCCTTTAGACCCCCTTCTTGTCGTCTTTTTTTTCTGACGCGCTACCGTAAAGTATTTAAGTTTGACAGGCTTGATTTCTCTAGTTTTTTGTCTCTACAGACGAGCTCTTCAAGACGTTCTCGGTATTTGGGATACTTGTTTTTTGACCAAACAATTGCTCTCCAGCCTTGCTCCAAAATCCATTTTGAAGATGGAATGATTTAATACAACGGGCCACTCTTGGTCTTTGTAAACGAAGATCACCTTGACATCCGTAGCTTTTGGTATTTTTAACAGTCCGTTTCGGCTTCCTGATCTACCGCTTGTTCTTTAGTGAAGTGTGATGATCTGACCGGTTTCGTTTCACTTTTTAGTGGTATGGAAAGGACAGAGTTTGGAAGGTTGTTACTTTCCTCTTTTTTGTGTTTATGCCCACGAAGCTTGGTTTATCCGTTTATTTTTGTCATAGAATGAAAACCTGCTACTTTTGCTGTTACTGTCATTACTAAGAAGTCCCTGTTGTTTAATTGTTCTTTCGACCGGTTTGCATTGTCACGTCAAAAAATTTTATTTTCTCCTCGCGTAGTGAATGACATTGAAAGACGACATGTTTCTCGCAATTACAGTTATCGTTACCTCAATTTCATTTAATGAAAATAAGTTAGATCCGCCCTATATCCAGTTAAAAAAGGTATGAGTCCTTGTGAAGCAGACAAAGTCGTATTCTGAAATTTGTATTATATTGGACAGTAACCTATAAGTACCTTTGGTGTATGAGTTCTAATCTCTTTGCTCTTTGTATGACTTTGTTTATCTCTCTCTTGTATCTTGTGGGTGTTGAAAATAGATTTTCAATATCACTTTTAAATGCAGGAGGAGTTTGCCTGTTACCATCATTAGTACTCCAAAGGATATTGTTTTGAAGACACCGGTGAAGCGTATTAGAGCTTCTATTGCTGTCCTATTGAATCGTAATCTGATTGAGGTGACTATTAGGTTAAAAATGTCATTCTAATGCAGTGCAGCGGTAACGTGTGCTGGCAATATTTTGCTTTAAAAATGCTTCTCCTCAAGTTATTTCTATATGATTATGAAAGTCACGTTTCTCGTCAAGCTAGATAACGAGGTATCTGGAAGTGTTAGAACTCTAAATTGTTCCGTCTCCTAGTCTAATAATGGTGTCTCTTAATAAATTTCTTTTATCAGTGCATCTAGATAGTTTATCCCGAAGACATCTCCAATTTGACTGGGATGTACCAGTTCGGTTCCAAATTTGCTCTGGACTTGGTTTCAGTAACCATCAAAAGACCTGCTTGCGTATTAAGGAGCAAAAGTAATCCTTCAAAGATAATATCATCTCAGTAAACTTGATGGCATACCATTGGTAGCTTTTCTAACAGTTGGCGTATCTGTCTTGGTAATAACTTTGAAAACTTCTATAAAGTTCTACAGAGCAGCACAGATTTTGCACTCCCTCGATTGTCGAAGGCTGCAGGGATGTCAACAGAGATTGGTTTTATTTATTTGACTAATGACTCAATTCAAACAGAGTAATAGCTGCCTCTGTATTTTTTCCAGATTATTTAGCAAACAAATAGGTCGGTAAGACTTCTGTTTAATGGGGATTTTATCACTATCTGCTGATTTCCAGAACATTTTCCTGAACTAAGCATTTATTGTAGAAGATACCTGGTACAGGCACTAATTTTGTTCAGAACGCCTAGATTACCTTTGGGTGTATAGTTGATGTCGAACATCAACACGATAGTTTTGACTCTTAGTGTGGTTTCTTTGGAGTCGGGTAGGTTTCTCAGTCTAAGGTACATTGATTACCTTATGAATGTTGTTTAACTGCAGAAGTTGCATAGTTCATTGCCTTTTGGATCTTAGAACTTCAATTAAATAATTAAAATCAAAAATCTTTTGAAGATCGCTATGTGCATGCGGTATCAAACTTGAGAATTTGTTCCTTATCTCCTTCCCACAACCTAACACATCCGTTCTGAAACACTGCGCGCAAAGCCACTAGTATATTCGACAGAGCCGGACCAAACGAAATTGAGTAAGTAGTTTAAAGAAATGAATAAAACCACGTTTTTCTTGTCGGACGTTCCAGAATCAACAGGTAGTTTAATTTTAATAATTTTCTATCTTAAGCTTGGTCACATAAAACTATTCTTGCAAATGAAAAAACCAGCAAAGAACTTCACTGTTAAATTTCCTTGTCGTTTTTCACATGATTTAACTTTCTTTATTCGAGGTTCATACAACGTTACCAAAAGATATTAGATATAAAATCAGGTAAAACGATGTTTGCAAGAAATATATGTATATCTTGTTTGAAGTTGATAAGTAAACGAATTTATGAGTTTACGCAAGATATACCAATATTTAGCAAGAATTTTTAAACAGGCTGGAAATGTTTGCATCAAACAAAACTTACAACGTACAATAAACGTTTATCGTGTAGTACTTTGTAAACTACAATTAGGCTTTTTTCGTAAAAATAGAAACTTTCTTGCTACAGAAAATCCATTGCTAATCGAAACTTCTGTCTTCTTTAAGTATGGGTCACGGGACGTCTACGTTTACAACTAAAATCATGAACATCGCTTGTCTCTCGTATTATTATCAATTTAATACAATCCAGGGCTTCCGTTTAATACACATCAGAAATCAGAGATCGTGCATATCTCAACTTGAATATTTGGAATGTTACAACAGTCTTGGCATTGATACTAGAAATGCATCAAGTTACCCAGATATAATTTAACTTCAAAGTTAATTAAAGATTTATGACAGTGATATGATGTTGAAGCTTAAATTGGAAAGTTAGTTAATATAGGAAGACAAGTCATTATTTTTTCAGTAGATCTGCAGGTGTTTATATCACTTTCTTTCGGATTCAGATTTTAACGACACAAAAAACTTCACGCTGCCCCAGAATTGTACAATAAAATGCGTTTAAACTTTCATGGCAACTCAAATCTAACTTTTCTTTTATTTAGTCCTTTAACTTTGAATATCGATACTTTCCCTGTTAACTTCAAGAGCTTTCTACAAAAGAGTAATTTAACAATCATAAGTCATTCCTTTTTCATGGAATAAAAATTATAATCGAACAAGGACTGATATTGAATCGTAATACACACATTATACCTACCAGAGAAGGGGTGTTACGTACAAAAACCAAAGGGAAATAAAATTCTACAATTGAATTATTATTCAATCCTCCGAGGCACTTAATTTTGGTTTAAATATGGTCCATTACATTTTAAACCAAATTAATATTTTAGGTGGAGGGCAATTTCTTAATTGTTACTGCGACCCTTAGGTCGTTTATTTTAACTTCTCGAGTAATTTCTTTAAAAGCAAAAGCGGATCCACATTTCAAAAATATTAAATTATAATGGAGAAATTACTGCCACATTCCGAAAGGAAAATACAAACAAGATAAACACAAAGAAAATAAATTTTTAAATCTGTGCAGTTCATTTATAAACCATTTAAAAATTAAAGTGACAATATGACAATCCAGTAATTGAATTTTTATTTATCGTAAATAAATCAAATTGCAGTTATTGAGCTAAAGAGGACTTTCACAATTTGAATAAGCTTGCACAGCTATTTATGTTAATAATAAAGTGCTTGCCATGTTTGCGGGATAATGCAAACGCTGTGTTGTTTATTTTCTATATTTTAAACAAATATAAATAACATATTTGTGTTGATTTATTTAAATAGCCTTTAGTATCTAACGGAAAATTCTAATTTATTAGTAAAATCAAGTCGTAACAAAATAAACAACAATTATACAGACTCTAAACAAACGACACAGAAAATACTTACTGAAAGGAGACTTGTTAACTAAATAACTCTTGAATAAATTTATTTATTTTGATTTATTCATAAGATTTCAAGTAACGACAATTTAAATAAATGTTTATCTTAATCTACTAAATGAAACAAGTAAAAAACACTAAGAGAGTTTTCAAAGCTAACTCTAAATATTGACATGAGGGTAGTTTGGATACGGCAACGTTCAATGTTATCTGAACATATGTATTCCCAACGGAGTGGTGATAAGAGAAGAGAGACGATACTAACGGCCAATAAACGTATTATCCAATGATTTATATTCTTATTGAAAATTTTAAATAAGAATTTCCGCTTTTCCTTTCGTGCTATTGAATGAAATTGAAACAACTCTATATATTTTATTTCTGTGACATTAACTGCTTCAGTTATGTTAGAGGAATTTACACAAAATTTGTCAGTTCCATTTATATAATAGTATTAATTCCTTTTAATAAAAGACCTACCTGTAATTACGATTCATGCCAAATCAGAAATATAAATCAAATTGAGTCACCTTGAAATCTTGCAACGTCTAGCCTAACACCATAATGAGATGGTCCTGGCATGAAAATCAAAATTTATTAATCAAATACTGGCTATGCACGCTCTTGCTTTTTAATCCAAAGCAATTTCCAAAACAACACCTCTTGACAACTGCGTGTAAAATTTTTTTTCCCAACGGTCGTAAATATTAAGGAAACATGAATCATAGTGATCTGCTACATTATTACAATATTAGATTTGAAGCATTAAACTTTGCTACTTTTAACCAAACATTTAGAGGTAATCCGATACGTCCGAGTTGCTACTATTTTTTGTTACATTAAACCTCAGAAAGGTATGATCTCTAGACAGTCAGTTCTTTTGCCTACGGCAAAAATGTATTCTTAATTTTAAGTCACAAAAGGTCATTATACATTAGAAAAGAGTATTTTGTTTTAACTAGGTTTCTTGTACTTTTGAACATGGCGGAAATGCAATTACAAATGCGTAGTTCCCCCAACAAGGGAGGCAGCCCACCTACCAGAATCATCAAACCGAGTACAAGTAGTAAGGAAAAAAAGGCGGAGGATCAGAATGGTTAACAAAACCATGACTAAAACGATACTTTCCTAACTTTACTCGTCAAAAATTTACGGGTAGGGTAAACTTTCGTGAATCTTATTTAGGCCCCAGAACACTAGATCGTAAACAGTCCTCTTGATGTTTTCCATACCTTTAAAACTAAGACTCACTCGTTAACTGCACGCAGTCAGTACTTCCATAATTCATTTTGGACAAGACTACTTTCAATTTCCTTTAATAAGTTAGACAATGTTTCCGGACACTTATCATTTTTGAGGGCCTCCACGTCTTGCACATACTTCTAAATCTCAACAACTACAAAACATCGAACTAGCGCTTCTGATTCAACCACCCTAACTTTACCTAAGTCCAAAATTGATTAACACTAAATCTAATAATTATATTCCCCGGAATGTTTTTGCTTTGACCTGAAAAACACAATTTTTCTTACTGGGATCTCTGTCCTTTCTCTTCATAATTTTTGATTAATTTCCTGCTCTTCAATTGCTGTACGAATTTTTTCCGGCCGGCTTCAGATGTTAAGGCGGTGAGGTTGGTAAAAGACGACATAAATTGCGTACCTGAAAGATAAATGCAATAAATAATTTCGATTACGTTAATTTTAAGGTTGATCGTCGTCGGATACGTGGCATCTTATCATTTATCTCTACCACTAAAGACAGACTTAAAACAGAATTAGCTTCTGTACTTTAGAAATATTTTTGTGGCATTTATATTCTTGTAGTTTACTTATCCGTTGTAATTTCCTCATCGTGTTGACTCATTAAACCAAGTGGCTAATCGCGAAACAACCATCTCGTTCGACTTTCTTCAACATCATCTAACTTTGGAAAATAAAACCAAATGCTGACTCCATTGCAAATGCTTATATTGCATTAACATGGTCGTTAATATTTTGAAAATGAAATTCCTTTTTCACATTACTTCTAAATGAAAATGGCCATAATAAAACCGAAATCTTCCAAATTCTTAGTTTCATGAGACAAGTGTATGCTTCTCCACTAAATAGAAATTTTATGTCTTTTGTTCCATAAGATAACAAAATTAGATTTGGTAAATTTTTAGTGAGACAACAAATCTCAAATTGCAGGTGAAACAAATATACATACATCGCGTTTACAAGGTAAGCCTTACTGAGGAAACAAAAGTTCCATGAGATTTGGGCTTCCGTAAATGGACACCCTGACATACTACAGAAAAAGAGCCACTAAGGATTTTGCTGAGTTTATCAGTGTTGTCAAAGGTACTGGTGATAGGAGATTTTCCAACCTCAAATATTGCAACCAACCACCAATAAAAAAAGGCAACTACAATCCGGCAACAGCATACTCATTCAAAAAGTTGTTCTCTGCTAATACTTGGCAGGGGTTGACAAAATTCTGTTGAATTAAGCAGCAGAACATTCCTCAATGCATTCAATGTGCTATAGAAGATTTTCTAATCTACTTTTTGTCTTGCGAAACAAAGTTCTCGCAAGAAAATCTAATTTGTCTGTAAATTTCCCCATCAATCGCCTAATGGAGTTATTTACATCACAGTATATCTGTAGGGCAGTATCGAACCAGGTATGATCTCAGAGTTAGGTTTGCACAGCCAAGACCATATTTTCAAATGTTTTTAGACCGATACGGACTCGAGCTGATCCAACTGCTCAGATTTTTTAAATTGACCTGGCTTTGCCATTCAGTTTAACGTTTATGAGCGACAGGGCTTAGTAAATCAAATTATTGGAACTGTTGAAGCGTTTCATACTAACACTATTGTAAATTACAATAGAGATTTATAGAGAAGTAGTGCTAAGACTGCTGTTCAATATAAATATCTTCTAAAAGTTGACTTCTAAGATTAAAGAAGCTTGTTGTAAATCTAATTCTGAAGTTACTCCAAAAAGTCAAGTATCGATTTTTATAAACTGGAAAGTAGGGAAAAGTCTGATTTCTAATTATTCTCAAGTCTACAGTTAAAGTGCAACTTTCTTTATACGTAGGTAGATTTTATGTGTGTGGGCATTAAAAATGTTTTTTATTGTTTTTAAAAAACTTATCGCAAACTTCTTAAGAGATTTGGTAAGAGATACAGTTCAGATAGTTCAAAAAGGCTCGCAAAGATTAGCTTTCTTTTTAGAGCACACAAAAAATTTTGACCTCCGCTATAACTGTCATCTACCGTCTTGCCCCTTTTTAGGTTGCATTCCGCTTTCATTCTCCCTAACCTACGGAATCTATAGGATGTCTATTAGTAGTCTTGGTGTCATTACGTGTTTCATTTAGACCTATCCTACTGTCTCTTATTCTACTTGCTGTACAGATGGGGGATGAAACCTCTTTCTTCGCCAGTATTTTCTTAGAAAAAAAAAATTCCAGTAGCAAAGCCCGCTATCGCGCAATCTGACGTCAATCAAAGACCTCCATTCGTACTATAGTCGAGCATCGTTCCACTACCACACTCACATTAAGATCTCTGTCCTAAGTCCTCGGTCAACTCGTGACCTGCTTCGGGTACGTAAGTTCCGAGCTTAAGCTCCAACCCATCGCTCTAACAATAATCATGAAAATCCTCGTTCTTCCCGCAGTAAAATATACATATGCATTATGCTTTAACATAAGATATTTAGACAAATAGCAAGATTTCTTGAATTGAGCATTTACTGTGGGCTAGTAAATAAATAATTAAACTTTTTTAGCTTAGAAGTAGTGTGTCGTCTCCGGACAAGCAAATTTTTGCTTTGCTGCTTGCTTTATTTCTGATTTTAAATGATGTTCAATGGCCTAATTTTGGTTAAACGGTACAAAGGCTGCCCTACAACTAACTTAACAAACTAATACGGGTCAGTTCAGTTTTCCCAAGAAACGATGAGATTCGTGGTGTAATATAAGTCTAAACTTACGTTATTAGTTGTACTATGTACTAATCCGTAAACTTCTCAGCACTCCGTTGGCACTCCACAAATAATTTAATTTGATCCGCGCACAATTTATTTTAAAATAAATGCAGTATTGATGCACAATTTACAAATCTCCAGGTTCCCACTAGGAGTTCGATAACCAGACCATCTAGAAGTCCGAAACAAACACCTCCTGATGCGAAGATCGTGACTAAATTAATGAGTAACTGAAGGGTTGCCTCTAGAGTTTACATTTTCGGAATTGACGATAAGATTCCTCCAGATCCACCGCAGTTGGGAACACAGTATTATAAATTTCAGTACGGTATTTTTCTTACGAATTGCAAACGAGACTCGACAGACAAATATTCTGAAGTTCCAATAAGTATACTAATGTTGCGTGAAACGGCAGGTCACGGTTACATAATCGGTGACTCAAATTGTGGACCACATATGATCAGCGATAGCTGTACTGGGAAACCTACTCACTGCGGCGAATTCTCACAATAAACACAGAAGCGTCCTCCAAGACTCAATGCTCGATAAATAAAGAAACTCTGACGTAAAAGACGGGGTTCTCGAAATATAAAAGAACAAAGAATTCTGATGGGCAAACGAAATGGTCACACGCCTCTTAACGGTCAACGAAATATATTATTTTGCAAGCTAAAACAGGATGTTCCTACCCTATTGGGGAGCAATGGATAGTCTGCGTCTTTTTTTCAATCCTTTTCGTTAACGCCAGCTAGTACAATTTATGTAGTTTCAGTTTTGGAAAAGGAAAAGGAAAAAATAATTACAAAGTCAAAGAATATAATTTTGTGTTCAAAGTGTCTTCAACCAGAAGCAGTGTATTGTTTATACAAATCCTCTTTTTCATCCATAGAGAAGCAGAAATGACAATCAACGCTGGAATAGTGCAAGTCTTTGCAACAACAGAATTCCTTAACAAACTTTTACTGTTACGACAATATAGCTAAGTACGGCTGTAGAAAATAGTACTGTGGACTAGCGAACAGCTAAGATAAATAAAGACTTAAAAAAATTTATAGATATTAGAACTAAGCTTAGAAAAAAAATTATTTGAAATTAGACATAATAAGAAATAATTCAGTAATGACAAATTTGGATATCTAGGCAGTCATTTGACAGTACGAATTTTTTCAATCCAATTATTTGTATAAAATTCATCAAGGTAATCACGTAAACCACAAAGAAGACGCGAATAGACTTCATCTTGTTGAAATCACAGCGACCTATCTAGGACATGATAACCTCTTCTTCTTCTTCATGCGGATTAGCCCAGTTACAACTACGCAGAGTACTTAGAGTTAGTCAGCTGTTCTTCGTGTCCATATTTCTTTCATTCTCAAGTTGTGAGTTTTTTCCTCTTTTCCGTTCAAGCCGTTCCCGTCTTTTTTTCCGGTCTTTCCTCTTGGCCAATTTGCCATTGGTGAACTTTGAATTTAAAGGTTTTCTTGTTTTGGATATCTTTTTGTGTGATTTCTACTAGTTTTACATCGTTTTTGATTTTCTTGATCTATTTTATGATCTCAGTGTTTACTGTGCTTTGGTTTTCACAAAACTCAACTATTTTTTTGGTGAGTCTGTCTGGTTTCATTCTCGTAATGCATCCGTAGAAGTTTAATCTGCGTTTCCTAATGCCATTGTAAATGTCTGTATATTGTTTGATCTCCTGGTTGCTTCTTAGCTTAAACTGTCCTTCTGTGAATTTTAGTACCAGAATTTTGCGTATAATTTTTCGTTCTTTTCTCGATTTTTTCAATATTTGCTTTTCTGTTTAAAATAGAGTTTATGGTGTATATAGATACATTCTGGTTTAACGACAGTGTTGTGATGTCTTAATTTTATGTGTTTGTAGATGCATTTCTTATTATATTATTTCGTTAGCTTTTTTTTTCAATTTCATTGTCTTGAAATGTTTCATCCAGATATTTAAACTGTTGTACTCGTTTAATTTTGCCACAGTATTTTGTTTCCATATACTTTGGTGCATTTTTGTTGAGGCCATGTATTCTGTTTTTTTCAAATGATGTTTGAAGACCAACTTTTTGTGTCGTTTCTTTTAGACGTTCAATCTGTTTTTGAGCCGTTATGATGTCACGGGTTGAGATTGCCAGATCTTCTGCAAACGTAAGACACTCTACCTCTAATTTTCCTTTCCTTCTACCTAATGTGATCGGCTGATTAAGAAGGGTTTCGAAATTTCCTCCACGAACTTAACATTAGATTTTGTGTCTGTTAGGGTTTGTTTTATATAAACAAGTGTTTTGACATCTAAGCCTTGTTCTTTCAGGATTTGAAACAGTGATTGACGATCAATTGAGTTTTAAGCTTTCTTAAAATCCACTAATGTGCAGATTAAATTGTTACCATAAATTCTTTGGTGTCTTAGAATTAATTTTAGGTTAAGTACTTGTCCTGGGCATGATCTACCTGGTCTAAATCCTGCTTGATATTCTCCGATCTGTGGATCAAGTTGCCATTGTGCCCCATCAAGAAGACATTGGGATAATATTTAGATAGATGGAAGATAAGATATAATGATATACCTTTGGAATTATTTACATCCGTTCTATCTCTTTTTTGTGAATTAATGCAAATTTCCAATCCTCTAGAATTTGTTCTGTTTGATTATTCTGGTAATATCGTTCACAGTTTTATTTCTGCTGTAATCTTATCGTCCTCGCATGCTTTGTTGATCTTGCGTTTTTTGATTTGGTTGGCGATTTCGGCTTTACTTGATAATAAGCGATTCGGGTTTATTTCTTTCGGTTCTTCATAAGGAAATTCTTGTGCTGATTGTGGGCAATTAAGGAGTTTTTCGAAATAGTTAGTTCTTTGCAGTTTTCTTGATTGTTAAGTGATTTTAGTTTTGAAGGTTTTATAAAAACTTCGTGTATTGTTCTTTTAGAAATCTTTCTCGGTATCTAGTAACTGACTCTTTTAGAAGGTTCTTTTAGTTGGTTGGCTTCCAGCAATGTTTTGTGAATGATTTCAGTTTTTTTGCTATTCCAATAGATGTGTGCTTGGTGTCGCAATTTGGCTGCTTCTTCGCATTTGTCATACCACCAAGAGTGTTTTCTACTTTTCTGTAGTGAGATTAGTCTATGTGCTGTTTCAATTAATTTGGTTTTGCGTTGATACCAGTTTTCTGCCTGTTTTTTGTCTAATTTCTCTGTGAATAATGGTTGGGTTTTATTGTTGTCGAGTTTTGAGATTGTTGATTTCTTCGTAATGAATTTCTTGGGTCTTAACTTTAGTTTGATTCTGGCCAGGTAGTGATCTGCATCTATATTTGCACCTTTTCTAACTTACACATTCATAATGTCTCTATGGTGTGGCTAGGAGATAGCTACATGATCGATTTGGAACTTACCGATGATTGAGTTTGGTGCTCGCCAAGTTTTTTGTTTTGATGATTTTTTTAAAGTGTCCTGATATAATTTTGAGGTTGAATATTGTACACAAGTCTGTTTTGGTTAGTCCGTTTATGTGCCGGATACTTTCCAATTGTTTTCTCATATTTTCTTTTGTTCCCTAATTGCGCGTTGAAGTCGCCTAGCAGAATTTTGACGTGAGTTTCTGGAATTTTAGATATTGGCATGTGTGCGTTAATTAAAGTGAAGGTTTGGTTTCACATTTTAACGTGATTGTCGTCAGTCTGTTATTTACAGCTTTCACGTTTGTCAATGAATTTAATATGTTTTTGTTGATGGCGAAAGCAACTCCCAAATGCTGTGTATTTTTAAGGATTCGTTTGTCTGACTTACTCTTGGAGAGTCTATAATCGCCAAAATCTATTGCGTTCTCATCTGTATGTCTAGTTTGTTGGGGTGCTATTAGTTGCATTTTGTGTTCATTTAATGTTTTATTAAGTCTGTGCAATTTTCCTGCTTGCAAGAGCAAACTTATACTTAGTGTTCCAAAAAATGTTCGAGTTTTTGGGGACGTTGGCCAGAGATCTTTGATTTCCTCTGATAGAGAGTCTATAATCGCCAAAATCTATTGCCTTCTCATCTGTATGTCTGCTTTGTTCGAGTGCTATTAGTTGGATTTTATGTTCATTTAATGTTTTATCAAGTTCGTGCAATTTTCCTGCTCGCAAGAGTAAACTTATACTTAGTGTTCCGAAAAATGTTCGAGTTTTTGGGGACGTTGGCCAGAGGTCTTGATTTCCTTTGATAGAGCGCCAGTTCAGACGACCCTGAATCGGAAACTTTGGTTGTACTGTTATTAACAGTAGTGGATTGGTTACCAACTAGGGTAAAGAATTGATGCCTGCCACGTTTTATAGTACTTGATTACCAAAAACCGCTTTGCTGTTTGCTGCAAGTCAGACAGGCTGAATTTATTGGTTCTTCCGTCTTCTTCGCCGTTGGGATGTTACTACACATCCTCATCCTTCCTCATCTTTCTGAGATGAGGCCTCAGGCGTGCAACCAGTAAATCAGAGATGATGATTTCTTTTATTTGAAAATTATCTAATTTTAGAATTGCTGCTATGTTGATGACCTTTATGTTAATTTCTAGGTATTTTTAGAAATGAGAAACTGTATGAAAGAATTGAAAGATATACAGGGTGTCTTATTCGAAATTAGGAAATTAGTATTTACATTTCAGAAACATCGTCAATATGTTGAGTTTGCAGGGCTGGAAAACCATTCATAATTTTGGAAACATAATATTTTATAAATCAATTTTTAATTCACTGCCTTTTCTCGCGTTATTTAAAAAATGTGTTTGTAATTACACTGTATAAGCATTATATGTTCAAATAAAGGGGGCCAAACGATTCCAATTAAATCTTAAAATATAGGATGAAACATTAATTATAATCAATCACCTCCCGTCAACTGCTCTAATAACAATGTATATTTACGTATTCATGAATTCCAGCATGGAATTTAAATTTTATCGGTAACAATCAAGCTTTTCTGCAACTCCATAGTGGCATTCATGAAAAAAAAAAGAATTCAATATTCACTCAAAATTTTCTTTTATTAAATAAACTAAATAATACGTCCTATCTATTTTAATTATTTTATGATTGATGATACTTTTCGCATTTCATTTTTGTACAATTGATTTAAACAAAAGTGTAAAAAAATATATGGTTGGAATGTAACGTTGAGACTTTTGCGTTTTGGTATTTTTCGTGCTGAACATTTCTTTTTATAACCATTAAATGATGTTAAATTAGTTAATCGTCCGCTTGCATGTTTGTTTAATCCAGATTAATTCGTCATATTATAATATTGTAAATACTGTTTACATACTAATTAATCGATTATCAAATATAAATATTTAAATGCCCAAAATGGCTGTGTTTGTGTAGCTTGCGTTTATTTAGCAGAACAGGTAATCAATAAACAAGAGAAAGTTGTTGATGTAAATCTCCTAGAGTCATTTACATTATTTTAGTGAATTATAAATTTAAATAGTTTGGTTTGCAAATGTCAATCTGTAATTAAACTTGAAAAATATTTTTCTAGTTTCTAATTGGAGAATATTTTTAATTGGAAATTCTACCGATACACTAAAGGTATTTTAAGTTGTCTAGACTGTTTAAAGTTAAAAAATGCATCGTTAAAAGAAACAAAGTTCTTATGTTTACAAAACATGCGATTGATTACAGTCGACAATTTAATAACAGTTTGAGAATTTACTGAAAAGAACGAAAACCTAAGTATAGAATTTAGCTACTTAGAAAAGATAAATATTAAACTTCAAGATCAATAAAGTCTGTAGAATTCATTAACGGAAATAACAAAATTTTGATTGGGATTACATAACTAAAACTGTCATTACACAAAACAGTTTTAAACTTATTATTACTCTCGTATCATTATTTATAGTGCACTGTCACACAATCGTTAAATAAAAAGGAAAGAAAGAGCGAAAATCATTTTTCTTTGAATAGCCATCCAATCCTTTCCAAATATTAATTTTTCTCCATGCAAGATGAACAAAATTTAGTCGCATGTTCAATAAATTTCGTAGGCAATCAAGTTTTAGATAAGCGTTCTCATTTCAGGTTATAGACGGTTGTGATCATAAAGAAAACTCATTGATTTCTTTTTTCAGATAATCTTACAAACTCAATTTCGTGTGTAGAGTATAAGATTATAAATTACGACTTGCGAATTTTAAACGCCCCTCTAAGTTTTAAACATCGTGTTTATAACAATTTTTCTTGGAATGCTAAATTAATCAAATGAAATCCAATTACTTACTACTTTAAGAAGGAAAGCCTGTTTGAATATTAAAATATCTTCATCGGAGCACTTTTGATTTAAAACCACTCTTGTCTAATCAATTACAAAATTTTTAGGTCTGAAAATGATATATCAAAGATAAAATATCATCCGCTTACACTGACAAGTTTGTATGATTTTTCAATTTATTTCTTTTGTTGCTTATATGATTCTGATTAGCTCTAAAGCACTACACGTCAGTTTTCATTTGGATTTTCATTAATATTTATCATTTAGCAATCCATCACAGCTGAATATATCTCGGGGAAGTATAATAAAAAATGCATTGAATGAATTATCTAAATGACAGCTATGTAACGCGATAAATTTATAGTATAATGAATTTTTTATACAGAGTATGATAAACATGCAGGACGCATTATAAATAGAATTATTATTACCGATTTTTACATTTTCCATATATCATTTGTGAGAGAGTGTACGAGAAAGAGGAAGTGTAACGTGTAACGTATAACATCATGTATGCACCCCCTTTTGTAATGATCAGGCATCACTTAAAAGTTTTATTAAGACACTGTCATGTAGAGAGGGTTGCTCGAAACCTAAATTTAAATTTAATTTTACAAACCTTTCGAATTTGTGTTACTGGGTCTTCTGTATTCTGCAAAACATATTAAAAAACAATTGTTGGTGGTGAAAACAACAATCAAATATGCACGTTTGTTTATTTCGCAAAGACGTTTAATATCAATGGTGCACCTAACCAGAAATAAAGATTTGTGTTGAGAAGAATGAAACAGTTGATATATGTGGGCAATTTGATCGACCATAACAAAGAGAATTTTGTCACGATAACTAAATTTAAAATGATTGTAATAAGTAACTGTAATATGAGTTGGACACGCTTGGAGGGGCCGTGCCCTTTGCTTACGAGCTGAAATTTAAGTAAAGAAAGAAAGAAAATTCCAGCTGTTTAAATAATAATTTGAGAAAATAGAAAATAAAAATCGCTGTCTTAAGATGAAATCATCAACATCATTTCAGGCGGATACCTGATTATAATCAGCTCCGAAAAGGTATTACTTAGAATCTTACTTTTAGGCACTCTGGTAAATTCTGTACAAGACAGCTGAGTTACGTGGTCTATGGATTATAATAGGAACATTTAAAAAGCCTAAAAAGGAACGAAAACAATCAGAGAATGCTAATGAAAGAAAACTGCATTTAAAGATTTACCAAAGTTACTAATCAGCTTTTAAATAAATGCTGATTAATAAACACAGTGGCGTGTTAATACAAAAATCAAATTAAAACGGTTTGTATAATCTCTGTAGGTTACGAAGAACTTTCAGTATTTTTTTTGTGTGAGAAATAAAATCTCTAGGAGCACTCGAGTGAAAACTTTCTAGACTTAAACATTGATAAAACAGATATTCTCAGGTGGGATTTAGAAACTCACTTTTAATGCTGTAAGTCTAGACTAGAATAAATCAAACAGGTTCCATATTGAATTATAAATGACGGTTTTGAAAAGATTGTTTGTTCGTCTTTGATACGATTTTTTTATCAAATCTTTGGAAATTAAAGCAATGACATTATCTAAGTTTTTATGTTTTACAACGAAATATCATTTTTAAAGTATAAATATAGACCGTGTATCAACCTTTAGGCTCTTTTATACTCGTGAACTCTGAATAAGATGTCGATTTCAATCTTCTCAGATGTTCCAACAAGTTGTTACAAATTGTTATTATTTTTTTTCAATTCACAATTCAGTAAGATCAACAAAATTCAAAAGAACTATTGAAGAATTATCAAATCGTGCCAGCATATTTTTAGATCTCTTGAAGAAAACGCAAAACTTTAAAAAGATTTTTTGGCATTTATACAACGTTTTAGTTTCAAATATTGATTTGTTTTTGTCAGATTTTACTGAACAGGTCGAATTCTTCAAACAGCAAGAGTTTTTTTTGCTGAGAGTCGCTTTTTTATTAAATAACCTAAAAGTCTTTTTTTTTAATATAAACCACAGTACATCACTCTGGTTGTCTTTAATTCCAACATTCTTAAAATGCTGATCAAAATTAGATGTAAATGACAAGATTTAGCGTACGGTAGACCTGTCTGGGAAAGATTCTTAGATTGAGTCACTGCACGGTTTAGTTTTAAATTTGGATTTAACTTGGGATTGGTTTCAAATCTCATGTTTTTTGAAGATATGCCAGGTTTCCTAAGAACGTACGGCAAACGCGCTACCGAATCTTCTTAGGCTACGTCAATTTTACCTATACTTACTTACCTATGCTTTGCATTTTTCAAACGGTCAAGTAACTTTGTTTTGAAAGCGTAAACGGTCTCTAGGAGAGCAGGTGTTAGTGGCTCAGTTAAATCTTTTCTTATGCTGTTTGAATTTTTGTAAATAGCTCAACTTCATATTTCTGCGTAAGTCTTTAATTTAGATTTGCAACTTTATAATTCTCTAATTTACACGGCCAACGAACTAATATTCTTTTCATTATTTAGTACCTATGTGTGTTTAGAAGTAGATTTCCAGCGTTTTCCCAAGGTGTCCAGCGTTCTATCTGGATATTCAGACATTTAATGACATTATCATATCCATATGTCTGTGTAAGTCTCTATCCAACTTTGATTTTCAACTTTATAATTCTGTAAATTCTAGACTTACTGTTTACATGGCCAAGAGAGCGCTTAGCGCCATGGATCATGTAAAGATTCTGCTGCATTTCTAATGGCATGGCGTAATTCGCGCTTTCGAGCTAACATTCATTTTCAATGCAGGCTAAATCTAGAGATCTAGACCCCAGAAGATTAGTCTTTAGCCGCTATGAATTTTGAGATGCTACTCAGCCACTTTTAAATAGTTTCGAGTTTGTGGAAAGGAATCGAGCTGTGCACGAATATTCAACACTGCCCATTAGAGAAGCCCGCATCTAAGGGTTTCATTATCAAAACAATCTCTTTGATATTTGAGATAAAAATTATAAAGATTTCATGGCAAGCTTTCTTACTCCATTCGTAGCAAGCTTTTTCTCATTTAGAACAATGAGTTTCATGTCGACATGCTTTTTATATACTTTCGTTTGAATTTTGAAACTTATTGGCATACCTCAACTAAATCTTTGAGCTAAAAGCTTCTATGAAGATAAATAGATGCGGTTCGTCTATAAACTTGAACCTAGATGATGCTGTTCACATTTTCTTCAACCGTGAATTTTTTTATTATTAAACGAAATATTTCCATGGCTCGTTGGTTGCGTGCCACCTGACATTTTAACCTTCTTAACTGACATGTTTTGCTAATTTTTGGCAAGCCCTTATTTTAAGATCGTCTCTATTAACGCCTAACACAAATGTTTGCTTGCGCACAGAATTGTTTAAAAACCTTGACAGTAGCAGGAGTAGGAATGATCAGTTCTTGATTTCCTTACTATTCTTAACAGTTCACCATGGAATGCTACACAAGAGACTTTAAAACATTAAACATTTTACTAGCGTTCTTCCTGCACTTATGCAGTGCAATCATAGCTATCCGATTCTCTTTGACACTATACTTCATCTTAAGAATGCAATTACTGACTATTCCTAACAAAGCCGAACAAACGTTATACCATACCATGTCACTTATGGTCTGAAGGGATGTTTGGGTTCATTTTCATTACGGAACGGATTATAGCAAATTACGTAAGTACTGTCGAGAAATATTGGTTTGATACTAACATACATGCAAAACAGAGTATTAATAAAATCGGCTTGGTACAAAACTTCAGCATCTGTAGAACAAAATAAAACAAGAAATTGGTTGAAATTTGCATTTGTAGATTTTCTCAAGGAATCTACTTGGGGAACAAAATCACATCCTGTCAGTTCAAGATCTTATCATACTAATTGTCCTATTTCTAAATGAAAATTGAAGCTAATATAGAAAACACTTACTAGTCCTCGATAACTAATCTTACACAGATTTCCAAACATCACAACAACTTTCTCAATTATTTTTATAGTAGGTTTTATTATATATTTTCAATCTTTAACAACATTAATTTTAATGATTGCAAAGAAAAGACTTTACTGTCTAAAAAATATGAGAAAGAATCAAGAAACGAATCGTTCTTACATCATCTTCAGTTTTGACTGTATATCAATCTTCTAGAGACTGGCGTGATAATCTCGTAAATTGCTTGAAATGTTACAAAAGCAGTCTTACTGACCACTTAAACTTTGTTACTCAAACCAACTTTTAATTAATTGTAAGTCATCTTCATCGTGTTTTTCTTGATTTGGATAAAATCGTTGAGTTAGTTAATGTTTCTTGCCCATAATCACTTAGCAAACTAGCAGCTTCTAAACCTGATAATTATGTTAAAAGTTTTATTGAAATACAAAATGTAGGGTAGCTCGAAAAGTAACAAAGTCCTTATTTAGTCAACAACAACAAAATTACTTACAGAAAGATGATAATCTTTGCTGAGGTTATTCATGGTGAGATTGACACTACCAATCTGGCCTCAGCAAATCAAATTAAAGTCAAATCATATGCGTTTACTTTAGGGCTACGCCTCTTCAGTCAGTAGAGTTAAACTAAAGCAGAAGATGAGTGAAGTGTGATTTACTCTTTGATTTTGTATTTGTTTTGAACGATGTGGATGAAGTATTGATAACGTTAGATCTGGCATAACTGATAATGATTCTGACTAGAACTGCGATAATGATACCGTTAATCATGCCATTGATGGTAATTTGTGATCTTAAACAGTACCTTAAAAATACTATACAAGCTGACTTATTTTACGTAGTTTTGTGTTTGATATCCTTCTAGAGGGGACTAGCTAATTACTCCAAACCAAATTGTTACGTCACTGAAAAGTTAGAAGAATTCTCTACTTCCAAAATCAATAGTCAATGTGACAAAACTAGTTGCTTTTGCATTTTTTCCGCAGAATGCGTCATCTTCGAGTAAGATTGGATTTGTCAAAACCTCTCAAGATTTAACGGTCTATGGCAATACTTTGTTGCAAACACAGGATGAGATTATTTGCATCGTATTCCTTAACAGAATTTAAACCTACTTTTCTGTAAATATTCTTCCCTAAAATGCACTTCTAAGATACAGGGTGTCAAAGTTTAATTAGAAACAAAAAATTGTAAGTTAGACATTGAAACAATGCACTTTAGGGGAAAGTGTTTTACAGCAAAGTAAGCTTAAAGGCTTAATTACTATAAAAGAATGTAATGCGAATAATTTCATCCTATTTTTGTGATAACGTATAACCTTGCCGTGGTCCGCTTAATTTAAAAGGATTCACAAATTCATTTTATTGATTTGAAAAATAAAGAAATTCTTTAATTTCTCTGTGGCTTAATAATTTTCTTTAGGGTAATGAGCTAGCCCTTCCACTTCCCCATCTTTGGTAAGGATATTAGATACAGAATTACGTAAAATACTTTTGGGTAACAAGCATGTAGAGAGTTTCATTTCAATTTCTTGAGATATTGAAAAACAAGAAAATCTTAAATAAAACTTTAGCATTTTGTATCCCAAAAACGATCAAGGTTAGGGTCCATGTTTATTAGATTTATTTCTTTATTTTGAGCTCTAGCACAAACCTATCAAGTCTTTCGCAAATATTTAGAATCGCCCTATATATAGAAATATAATGTGAGCAATGGGAAAGCTTAACGTGATGTTTGTTTATCGTTCCTTCTAAGGACCACACCATCACATTTTGGGTTTGGTGGTAAAATTGGCTACAAAGCGACTTTGCTATAACAAAAGAGGCGCACACGCGTCTGCGGTAGTCTAGGCCCTCACCTGTATGTGGACGTCCAACAGGCAGCGCTGAGAAGATGAAGGAATTCCAGCCGGGATCTGTGCTCTGTTATGTTATTTTTAAACAATTCCTTCTTTTATAAAATAAGACTAAAAGTGTTCCTGTGAGTTTCATCTAATTAGCCTATAGCTAAGGTAAAGTTTTAGAATTTTTAATTGTACTTACAAACGGCGTATCTTTATCTGTCTCATACTATAAAAGAACAAGTGATTGTAATATTTAGCAAGTAGTTTAGGTTCGTCAAAAACATATTTGAAATCTTTCAAAAGAATCTCATAGAAAATTAAATTAATTGCTTTACAGTTATAAATTCCTAAAATAAATTCTATAAAGTTTAAAATGGGCCAACAAGAATCATTGCTTGTCTACGAACGGGTTGTGGGTGATTTACATAAATAAATAATGTAGGTACAGAACTTTCAAGTGATTAATTTTGGCCTGAACTTCAAAGTGTAGGTAATAACTTTGAAAACGTTTACATTTTTGTGTGGTTTTACTAATGTAAAGTACAATAAATCTAGAAAGATCAAGTCTTTTTTGTCATAAAACATTTTTTCCCAACGTGCACCATTCCTAAGTATCATTTAAAATTTCTTGTTTTCTCAATATTTCAAGAACAAAATGAGATATCGGAATGACATTTTCTACATGTTTTTTACTCTAAGGTGTCTACAATCCTACGTAATTTTGCGTTTGATATCCTTATCGACAACCGAGAATTGAGTGTAGGTTAGCCCCCTACGCTAAACAAAATTTAGAAGGTCTATTTTCAGAATCAACAATCGATTTGAAACAAATAGTTACCCTTGCGTTTTTTTCTATAATTTTCTAGTAAATTTAGGTTTATCGAACCTTTTCAAGTTAAACGATCTTTGATAATGTCATATGTCATCTCAAAAAACAAGATGTAATTATTAGAATCGTGTT
The DNA here is from genome assembly GCA_011009095.1 of Ignelater luminosus. Lineage (NCBI taxonomy): Eukaryota > Metazoa > Arthropoda > Insecta > Coleoptera > Elateridae > Ignelater > Ignelater luminosus. Next base: position 73,617 of record VTPC01090882.1, read on the forward strand.
CCTGGACAGAAATTAAATCTTTTTTACTAGATGACTTTTGTCCCTAAATGCAGGCTGTCAAAGTTTAATTAAACACGGGGAATTTTGACACCCTGTATCTCAAAAGCCGTGTACTTTAGAGCAGAAAGTTATAGGGTAAGGTAGATTTAATTTCTGTCGAGGAATGCAATGCAAGTAATTGCATTCTGTTTTCGTGATGGCGTATGATCTTGCCAAAGACCACTGAGCTTGAAAGGTTTTAAAGAATTCGATTTTACTAGAAAACGACGCATTCTATGAAAAAACGCAAAAGTAACTTTATGTTTCAAATTGATTTTTTGAGTTTTTTAGTAGCGTCACAATTTTATTAGCGTAGGGGGCTAGCCCATTTGCAATTCTTCGCGTCTGATAAGAATATCAAATGCAAGACTACGAAGAACAGTAAAGATCTTAGAGAAACAAACATGTAGAAATTTTTATCTCGATATCTTATTTTGTTTTTGAAAAATTGGGAAAACAAGAGCTTTTAAATGAAGTTTTGACATTCTATATGTCTTTATGAAAAAAAAAAGTTATATGGCAACAATACTTAAGTTTTGTCGCAGTACATTGCTCAAAATAGCCGAGTGTCGGGCCTCATTTGCTTGGCTGGTCACTAGATCCCTGGTGTTCAAGAATCTAAATTATAAATTAAAAAAAAGATTTAAAGAGTTGCTAGGATTACTAATCGGTTTTAAGAAGAATTTTGAGATTTCATTACTTTCAGATGTAAAAACTGTGGGTGACACAGTCATGTGCATTACAAAATAGTGAGTTGTATAAATTTTATGATAAATTTAAGTTTTTTTTTTTTTCTAAACAAGCTGATTTTGATTCATATGTAAAGCACATTTTCAATATAGCGTTGAACCTCGATACTTTGGAAATGTCAACACAATAACTGTTTTAAACTTCAAATAAAGTTCAATCATACAGTGATAGTTAAATTGGGAATTTATAAAAACAAAATTGAAATTATATTAAATATGGTTTATCAACATTGATATTTAACAAGCCCTTTTAGCTATTTCATGTAATCGCATTATTGATTGTAATTTTAAAGTCTGGTATCAAACAGACAAATAAACAAACAAACAAAATGGAAAATATTAATAAAAGCACATTTTGCATAAATATTTAACAGGATAGAAAAATTATTACAATTTGTATTTGCTTATGTTTCACACGTAATAGTAATAATAACGCTCATAACAGATGCCATTAAAAGCAACACCATTGTTCAGGTAATCACAAGAGCGAGATGTTTTATGTGACACTACCGCTTTTATTACAGGTTTGTATTATTTCGTTTTCTAGTATTTGGTTATAAAAATCTCGTGCGTCTTTTTCTGTTGAAACCAGAACTAAAATGATCGTAACTACATATGTGGCGTTCGAGTGACTATAAAAATGCAATAAGATTTAGTCACAAAAATATTTTATTGCTCTATATGAATCAATTTTTATACTTTTCTTTAAAATATTTTTGTTTTCCGACATGCATTCTCACTTTAACATACTTAAAAATGAAGTTATAGATGATGTAATAAATAAATAAAGAGAGTGTTTCTGAATGAAATGGTACGTTAACTTTTTCATGATATTAATGATTTCCACAAAGTGGTCAGAGTTTATGTACCAATAACTTTGACCTAAAAGAGTCATTTCCACGACTTTTTTCATTTAGTTTGATAGTTAAATTTGTCAAATTTCTATCAGCCGTTAAATACAACAAAAGCCAAATTAGAACAACCTAAGATAAGGAAATTACAAATACTCGTCTTTAAATTTTCAAAAGGATCTTTCTCTTTTAAATAAAAAATTTGTTAAAATTTGCATAAGAAAAGTTGCAAATGAGAAGCAGCACCAGAGAAAATAAGAAAACGCTAATCATAACGTCTCAGTGGTTGTGCATAGCTGTAAAAGCGTTAAAAAGCTATTATAATTTTAAATTAGCAAGATGAACATCGAAGCCTGAAACTAAAGCGCTGTAACCCTGTGTGCCGGCAATGAGCCGTGCAAATGCGGACTGACATGTCAACTGTAGTTAATATAGGTCGGTGCAAACTTGGGAAAGTTGATGGTGCGTAAATTAACAGTAGAAAATGCAACCGATGAACAGGACTAATGCAAAGCGATTCGCACAATCACAACTTGACAGCTCTTTTGTTTATTGTACATACACGCGACCTGCTCGCGTAATGTGACATATATTTCAGTGTTCGAGTAACCACTAATTGGACACGTTTGTTAATTAAGCCACTTGTAGAATTCTAATTACAGAATGAAATAGGGGTTGTTTCAGGCCAAAGGTTTTCCTTTGTAAAATAGGAGCAATATTTTTTACTCTTTTTTTGCGTTTTTCGTTGCTTTTCGAGTATCTCGTTTAAATCAAACATAGATAGCTTCACGGACTGTTTTAAAAATAGTCGAGCGAATTAGCCACAAAATACGTCTGCACAAACAAACTTTTAATTTTTTACTTCAGTGAAATTGAATAGCTGACTAGCTTGTTATGATGTCGAAAATTATATTGCTATGAAGAACGCAAATATATACAATGAACAACAATAAAATATCCACGAAATGTTTTTATATATTTTTTTATCAGTTGCAGATTTTAAGTTTGTGGTATGTAGAGAAATATATTATTATGGTAGCAAATAACTTTAATCAATCCTGTCCTCTAAAAGTAAATACAGATGATGCCTCATTCGTATTCACGAAGCAAAAATGGTGTTTTTAAATTTAAATTACGTTGTTCAGATTCAAACTCGGTTTTGCTTGTGGGTATCTACTCAATCACCAATCACCCATGGCATCCTCTTGGACATTTTCTAATAATTAAAATTGTAAGTTGTGCTTCTTAAAAGAAAATGAGATCAGGCAAAAGTAAAGATATTTAGATTGGAGTCAGTTTTTTTGTTCATAATATCGATCTTCTTAAAAGCCACTTATTTTGTGATTTTGAAGACAGAAATGTAATCTAAAATTAACTAGGGTACACATACATTTTAGCCAAAAGCAGCTTGAAGAAAAATAAAAACCCTGCCAAAACGAGGTGATCTTTAGAAAAACGTTTTTAATTTGCGCAGTATAACGTAGGGGAGACCGGGGATAGTTGACTAATTTTTTACTAAATCATACATATTTTTTGTGTTTTCATACATACAGACAATAAAACCGCATTAATGGACAGAAGAACTATTAAACTAATAAAAAAATATAAAATCTAGTTCATTATTCAATATAATGATCATGATTTAATTCATTTTACAGAACACGAACTATATGCCCGGGGTAAGTAGACTTACATATCAATAAGCGACAAATTATGAGAAGAGTCAAGTAATAAAACATTTTTTCAATTTAATTGAGCTCTTTATTCAAAAACAATTTTAATCAGGTACAGACATATCTTATAAGTCTTTAACAAAACTATCAACTCTTAGTTTTTATTTAAACATTTATTACTTATATTAATAAAACAGTTTTAAATTAACTTTTCTTGCGCTAGAAATTAATTGCACATTTTTATTGTTTTATTGATATAATAGTAATTGCTAAATACCTGTTTTTTGTATTTAAACTTAATTATCTATGTACTTGTTTTATCATCAAAAGTATAAATCATTTTGTTTAAACTAAACTCTTAATCAGTCTCATATTTATCTTTGTATACTTAAAAAAATACAAAAATACAGACAAGTTATCAGTCTTCAATATCAGAAATACAATGTTTGCATTCAAAAAACATTAGATTGCCTCTTGCACATTTGGAATGAGCCCATAACTTACAGGTTATGCACTGAATCCATTGTTCGCCAGGAACACTATCGGCGTAGGATTCAGTGCACTCTAAACAAATCGTGCTCTCGTCATCTGAATCCACAGCATTATCATTTTCATCGACGGTGTCATCAGCAACATTCATCTCATTTACTTTATCCGTTCCTTTCCCATTACCCTTTCCTTTTCCTTTACCCTTTCCTTTTCCTTTGCCCTTTCCTTTTCCTTTTTCTATTCTGTTTTTTGTATCTGTTTTTTCTTCTTAAAAGTTTCTCTTTTGTTTTTCATATCTATAAAATTTAGTTTTTCAGGACTGTCTGTATATATAGTACTTCTACGTTTCCGAATATTTCTTTTATTATCTAAAAGTGGCGCCGCTTTTGGAAAGGGTCTTAGCTCTTCAAGTGTTGCTGATGAAGTTGAGGCCAGGTTTAGATTGTATAAAGATGGGGGCACATTTGCTTCTGGAGGATGTACGTTTTCTTGTGTTTTGAGGTTTTCTCTCAGTTCCGCTTCATATACAGAATTTAATGTTTCGTCCAAAAGAGAAGGTGACTCACATTCGGTACTCAAAGATCTTGTAGGAGAGGGCATTGTGTTAGTAATCTGATCTGTATTTACAGATGAACATTGCGGTGCCAGAGTGTGAGTTTCGGTTACGGTATGGTGATCAGGAATTGGAACCTCTTCGACATTAGACAATCGATATAACAGCAACTGTGCTCACATCACATTCTGAAGAATTACCAACGTCATGGGAATTAGGCATCGGCCTATCTGTCACATAAGAACCACTAAACTCGGAGTCAGGAAAAATGTTTTCATTCAATGGTGAAATCCCGGATACTCTGAATCCTGATTGAATATTTTCAATTGTAGCAGCCAATGGTAGTGACGTTTTAAGTAGCTCCGGTATATCATAAATTGTAATAGTTTTTCCCGGGTTACTAGCCAGCCAGATCTGTCAAGAGGTTGTAGCTTGTGGCTACAATGTGGAGGGAATGATAAAACTGTCACGCAATTAGCTTTAAAGTAATCCAACGCTTCGATTGAAAAATGAGAGTCATGGTTATCCAACAACAAAAGTACAGGTTTTTCTTTACTGGGTTTAACATGTTGCACGAAATGTTTGGCGTACTTTATGAAGTTCTCTTCTTTCATCCAGCCAGACGGATTAGCATCACCTTCACATCCTATAGGGCCACCTCTAACAAAATGGGACTTGTAATGTACGCGTGGAAATACAAGAAATGGTGGTACCATATTTCCAAGAGCTGAAACAGCTACTGCAACTGTCATCAGTGTACCCCTTTCAGCAGATGTCATTTTACCCAGACTTTTAATACCACGTCGAGCTATTATTCTATTAGGTACTTGCACGGTTGTAATACCTGTTTCATCAACGTTCCAGATATCACCGGGGCTTAGATTTAAACGTTGGTAAACAGTGGTTAAATTAGCGAAGAACATACTGACGTTATATTTGTTGAATGATGTAGCTCTTGAAAGGCTTGTTGCTTGAGGTGTCCTGATGAATAAAGAAGGATGACGTTTGAGAAACGAGCCCAACCAATCTTCACCAGCTAACAATTTTGTTCTCCAAGAATCAGGCATAGCTTTGTTACTTTTTATGGCGAACTGATATGCTAATTTTCAAGTCTCATATGGCGTCGATCCATAATAAATATCAGCGGCTTTCTTTAACTAACTTGCTAAAGCTTCTTCTTCTACATCAGTGAAAACTTGCCTATTTTTGATATATCCCACTGAGTCCAAGGTTAATTCTGCTCTCGTCAAGTTCGGGTTACGTTCAAACTTCTCCTTTAGTTTCGCCACATAACGATGTAATGTCTTATAGGGAATGTCATATTGTTTTGAAGTTGCTTTAATGCTTTTGTTGTCAAAAATGATTAGATGACAAGCTCTTTCTACGACATCTTTTGGTGTATCAGCTCGTTCAGTCTTTCTTTTATAGGTCCTCATTGTACTGTAACAAAACAATTAATATACCTATTGAAAATCGAATAAAAGGCTCATTTACGAGATATTTTAAACTCCAAATTTTATTGGGGGTTGGTTGACTAACTATTCAACCAGCCCCGTAAGAAATTAGTCTACCAACCCCAGACGCCATTTTAAGTTTCGATGGCATGGCTAACCTAAACACTGCCATCGACTTAAGAAATAATACATGAAATATGATTAATATGCACTCATGAAACACTCTGACTAATAGACAAATGGTTAACATAAAATGTGTAGAGATTGTGAACGCGTCATAATTAGAATAAAATTATAAACCAACCACTTTCGTTAATTAAAAAACGAATCAGCGATTAGTTGAGCAAAGAGATGATTTTGATTTGATATTTGTGAAGACATTAAATGTTTAATTGCAAGAACACCACTTAGTTTTTTAAATTAAATGGTAAATCCAGAAACTCACCGTAGATTTGTTATCCTTGACAAATAAATCAAAAGTCCAATTCGAAAATCAAGAGATGCTTTACTTTTCTATTAAACTTGTAAATGTACAAAATCAAATGTGATATTCCTTTTTTATGAAATATGATGATGCCATCGATAATCTTGATATAAGATTAACGTGAAAAAACAAATAATTCAATGATGCCGTCTAAAAAAATTTAACAAAAAAATTAGTAATTTCTACAACTTTCATTTTTAAACACTAGCTACCATTAATTATCAATCGAACATGACGGAATTTTACGTATATTTCATAAAATTTACGTATGCAGAAAAACCTCTCCCAACTTTCATTAAGACTTTCCGTAATACAATCCGCTGCAAGCGTCGCAAAGGTGTGTACAAATATTCAGAGCCTTGGTATACTTTGGAAATTTTTTTTTTCCAAAAGAAGAATGTTTGCAGTCATGAGCCGGAATACTGCTCTTTGGAATAATTGCTTTGATGATACCAGTCCTTGATGTGTTTCAACCAAGAGATATTTCGAGTTCTGCACAATGTGTCCTAAATACTTCAACTTATATGCCTGTATGGTCTCAACATATTCTTCTTTTTCTGCGTTTTTCCCAGTACTCGTCTGTTGCTGATCCTATCGACCCAGAAAGCATAGCACATTCGGCGGTACGTCCACATTTGGAAGGCTTCAGTTCTTCTTAATGCTTCTTTGGTTAATGTTAATCTCCGCACCCTAAAACAAGACTAAAAATATTTAGCATCTAAGTAGCCTGATTACACGTGCTTTTTCGATACGTGTCTTAAATAGCAAAAATGGGGTACGTTTTCTATTGGATCATTGTTGTTGTGTAGACATGTAGGGGATGTTGGGAATCCTAATCACTATAATAGCTTTAGTCTTTTTATCATTCATTTTGAGACCATAATTATGCTGCAGTGATACGTGAGACTGCAGTCAGCATTGTTTGCAGTTCAAGTTCTGATTCTGCTACTAGCACAGTGTCATCGGCAGAGCAAATTGTTATCTTCTTCTTTCTTCTTTTAGAATTATTCCCATGCTCTTTCTATTTATTTCTTTTTAAATAACACAACCTTGTCTCACTCCTTGTTGAATTTCAATTTCTTGCGTGCTGTTCCCGTCTATTCTTATGTGTGCTTTCTGGTGTTTATAAACGAGTAAATTTTCAATGATTCGGATGTTGGCGTTATCAATTTGTAGTCGTTTAAACACTTTCAATAACTTTTCGTGTTTTTAAGGCATTTTCATCGTATGTGTTTTTGTTAACATCGTGATAGATGGACCTTGCATTAAGAACAAAAGTTTCCGTGTGCTCAATGCATCTCAAAGCCCAGATTGCTGCTCAGATAAAGATTCTTCAAATTCTGCCGTGTATAACTTTCAGGAAGGTCTTCATAGTTTGGCTCATTAAACTAATTGTGCGATAATTTTTACATATTTCTGGACTATTGCCTTTTGGGAATACCACGAACGTCGAGCGCAACCATTATTTTGGTAGTATTTCTGTTCTGTATACACTATTGAAAAGGTCCACTAATACCGAGATGGTTCCGGCGCCTTGTCTGCCTTTGTGTTGCTTATGGTTTTTGTTCCTTCTTCTTTTATTTCAAGAATTTTATTTTCATAAACTTTTACAGGTTCTAGAACTCTACTTCCAACTCTAAACAGTTCTACCGTGTGCAGTTTCCATTCTGTTAATTTTCCTTCCGCAGATATTAAAATTTTTTTTGCAGAATTTATTAATAGGTTTCCCCTTATCGTACGAGGGGCGGTTAATAATTAGTCGACCTACAACTTTTTTCAGCAAAACACATTTAATTTCTCAAAATAATCTCCTATAAGTTCTATACATCTCGTTCAACGTTCAACTTTTGATGCCCTCCGAAAAATTTGATTTTTGGAAGTCCTCAAAATAGGCCTCTGTTTCAGCGATGACCTCATTCAACCCAAATGTCTTACCACCGAGCCATTTCTTCAAGTTTGGGAATAAATGATAGTCGGATGGGACAAATCAGGGAAATATAATGGATGAGGAACCAATTCGTAACGCAATTCATGCGTTGTCCTGGTGAAAGAGCACTTTCTTTTTTGACAAAAGCAGTCGCTTTCGCTTCAAATCTGCGTCGAATCGGTCTAACAGCTCTGCATAATATACTCCCGTGATGGATTTGCCTTTTTCAAGGTATTGAATGTAAATTATACCTGTTGCATCCCAAAAAGCTGTGGCCATGATCTTGTTTGCCGACAAACACATCTTGGCTTTCTTCGGCCTTGATTCGCCAGAAGCTGTCCACTGTTTTCAACTGCTCTTGATCTCTGATCTGTTGTAATGAATCCATATTTCGTCCACGGTTACGAAACGGCATAAGAAGTCCTTGTTATCGCAATAGGACATGGCCAAATACTTCTTCGAAATGGTCAGACGGTCGCGTTTGTTGTTGGTATCTGACAGAGAGCTTCCGCATTCAAAAATATTCATGCACAACGTTCAGTGCCTGTTCGGTTGAGATATCCACAGTCTTAGCTATCTCGCACTTAGTCACTCGTCAATCATCAATTATAATTCCATCAATTTTATCGACCATTTTTGGCGTGGTGACCTCGTTTGGACAGCCTGTACACTTATCATCAAAAATGCTCGTACGATCGCGTTTAAGTTCAGCTGTCTAATATTTTATTGTTGATAGCGAATGCGTAGAGTCCCCATAAACATCGATCAATTCAGTGTTGATCTCATTATTGAATTTTAAAATTCTACTCCGTTCCATCGTGTCTAAAATATCTTTGATGATTCAGGGTTTTCAGAAGCTTTCTTTTCTGATTTTAGAGTCTAATAGTTGATTGCTCGTACGATCGCGTTTAAGTTCAGCTGTCTAATATTTTATTGTTGATAGCGAATGCGTAGAGTCCCCATAAACATCGATCAATTCAGTGTTGATCTCATT
>VTPC01090882.1:82839-151883 GCA_011009095.1 Ignelater luminosus
GTTGAATTTTAAAATTCTACTCCGTTCCATCGTGTCTAAAATATCTTTGATGATTCAGGGTTTTCAGAAGCTTTCTTTTCTGATTTTAGAGTCTAATAGTTGATTGTAAGATTGTCCATTTTTCTTATACATCTCAATCGTATTTACAGTTCTTTTTTAGGCTGTTATTAAGAAGTTCAGTTGCTTTTGCATGTATTTCAGTTGTTTTAAGTTTTTCTAGGTCTAACTTTTTTTGTCATTGGTTTTTGTGCTCTTCGCAGTATGTAGTTGTGGCCCGACGCCCGCATCTGCCCCAAGATGTCTTTACCGATTTGAAAGCGTTATAAAATCGCTTGTGGACTATATAATCGATTGAGTTTCAAACTATGTGTTCAAGAGCATTTGCAGGCGATCGCCAATCTTCTTTTCGGCAGTTAGTAACATGTATTCATTGTGGTTAGTTTTTGTTCCAAACAGAATTGTATCATTCTTTCTCCTCTCTCATTTTTGCTCCTTAGTCTGTAATCTCTAACTATATCTTGGCGCCTCTCGTTTCTAACTTTGGCGTTCAAATTTCCCAATATTATGTTCAAATCATGATTTTTTGTTCGTTGGATAATTGTTTCTAACTGATGGTAGAAAGTTTCTATGACTTATTTGCAGCTCTCCGCAGTTAGTGCGTACGCCTCTATGATACTGACTGGAATAAATTCCTTTACATACCGTTTTAACTTCGCAAAGGCTATTATTGCCACCCCATTTTCGTTTTGTGCCCCACTACCTCCTGAGTAGTAAACGGCTTTACTCTCGTCTGTAATTATTCTTCCACTATTTAGCCATCGCGCTTCGTTCAGCCCAAGAATGTCTACTTATATGTAAACAGTGCATTTCCTTTATTGTGTTGTGAGGTTTTTCAGCTTGAAATAGGATTCTTATATTCCAAGTAGCTATCCTAGCAGGCTGGAAGATTCTTAGCACCTTAGGAAACATTTAAATCTTGCCCAAGACTCAAGACTGTTTCTTTTGGTTGCCTACCATGATTGTTTCTAAAGAATTTTAAGCATGTGGTAGTTTTTCGTTGCTGTCTACATTATTTAACAGCCGCTCCTAACCTAGAGATTAGACGCTGTTTGCAGTCGACCTCTTTGGATCAGACGCTGCGTGCTAGTTTGGCCCACCCGGGTATTTCGTTTCCTCGGTACCACTAACATCTGGGAGGCATTTCCCTATTCGCCACCTGGGGAGGCGCTTGATGGGGGACTAGCAACCCTACACGGGTTGATAAATCGGTAAAACAAGACTCATTTCATATTCACAAAGCTGTTTACTGTTGATTTGAACACTGCTAACTGCATAACCGACCTCGAAATCGTTAAAAAGCAGCGCGTCTTTGGTGATCAAACTCACTTACTGTTACTTGTGACTACAATACGTAGCTCATCAAAAACGTGTTCTGACTTTTCAGTTGATAGCGTTGAGCGAAGGTTTATTTAAATAATTCTACTTTTATGTTTCAATAAATGTGATACTCTGGAATCTACATAGTAGACATCAGACATCATCTTGGAGAAAATTTAAAAAACTAATTATGAGCGTATGGTGCTTGGGTTTTCCGTGTAGTGCACGTTCCATCCATCCATCCATACACGGAGTTATAGAAATTGGACCTTTGTCATTATCAGTATTATAAATCCTGAAACCTGTCTAATACCCTAGAGCCATAAAGGCTTATTGTACTTCCCCAGTTAGTTTTTGGATAGTTTTAGCTCCAGTCTAACAACCTTGTGTTTTCAAGCTTAATCGAGTGGAGACTAAAGTCCTTCGGTTCTATTATAGCAGATCCACATAGTTGTTTCGATATCTTCCCAGCATAATCTGCAGTCCAGATCACCAACTGGATTTCTACTGAAACAGTAATCTTTCTTGTACCTGATCAGCAATTCGTAGCAAATTATATGTATATCGCTAAGGGTTCTTGCATTTAATAATGACACATAAGGTCTGTTTTCAACGACGCTGAATTGTTAAATCGGAACTGAGGACTTTTAGATAAACTAAATTATCTAACAAAGTTCGACTAAGATTTAAAATATCTCTTGATGTTTTATGCGTGCTTTGAAAATTGTAGTACTGCCATAATTCAATAAATGGAACACGGCGAGCACTACTGGTGGGTTCTTCGGGGCTAACTACTATATTTTCTAGGATGTAACTCTTTTTTTGTCTAGTGGTTTGATGAAATTGTTTGATTACTAACATCATCAAGAGAGTCTTCACCTATCAAACAATTTGGGTCTATAAACGATGACACAGTTTTTAATGAAAGTATTATTTAAAGAATTGACCAATGATAACACTTCCATGCTATCTAATTCTACTTTTAGCTTCCGAATTTTAGCTATGAGATTGAAAGAAAGTTTCAACAAACGTGATACGCTAGAATCTCCATAAGTAATAAAACAAACACTCCATCATCTTGGAGAAAACGTTGAAAGATTTAGTTTTTCGTTTTTATGTTTAATTAAATAAATTATACCACATAATCACACTGTACTAAAGAACACAGTTTTTGACTACCATCAGAAGAATGGTCAATCCTTAAACCCGTTGATGATGGTTCAACCTCTGCCTTAGACGTGAAAGTTTGTCGGTCCACATGGAAGTATTTAAAGCCGGGTGTTTACGCAAGGAGGGGTAGACAGCATGCAGCCGTAGAAATCCCAAGAAGCATCCAGAACAGTAAGACCGCCGAAGCAAACAAGCAGGGATTACAAATAATTATCTGTGTAATTTTGATTTAATGTACAGACAATAAAAAAACTTATTTTCCTAAAACGGGGTTGCACAGTGCTTAACCTAGAACATAAAAGATTAAAACAAGCAGAATAATACAAAAAGCAATCAAACTTTGCAAATACAATAAGAATTACTCACAAATATCTTCCGCATAGTCAGAAATATTATAAACAGCATGTTACAGTGGATTGATAAGAGAAAACCATTTTTAAAATAAATATATCTAACTACAATCATTTTCAAAGTCTTTACTATACAACAAAAGAGCTTAAATAATTGTTTTGAAAAAAGCGTAGACTTTACAAAAACTGCAAACGTAAATATTGTTGGCACATTCTGCAACATTTAAGTACATACAGATCTCGTGCTTGTGTATCGTCATAAATCAAGTGAACTTTTTTTTAGACTTAATGTTAACACGCAGCAAGGAAAATTGTAATTGGCAGAATAAAGGAAAGTTTGTTGTTGACTTCGACAACAAGATAAACTCGTGCAGTGGAAGTTGTAACTTACAGATAACTGTTGCGTTTGGACGATGGTACGGACAGATTAAGTGAACGTCAATTAAGGGTTAACTTTAACGGTAATAAATTTAGCCTGAACTTGCCGAAAAGGTCTGTACTGCTAACTAGACAGAAATATAAATAAACTGTTATCGCTCGAAATTTTTGTAATTTTAATAATTAAGCATGCACATTGTTGTAGCTAAGACAATTTATCTTTGTGACACGTCTTATCCTAAAACATAAACAAGAAGAAAATTATGTTTATCTTTCAGTTGCGTGGCTGCTAATCTTAGAGAAGCTCCGGTAAACATGTGGTAAAAGATAAACGGAAAATCAAGGCGGGGGTTACATTACATCAACATACATTGTCTAGTTACTATAGCACAGAAGAAGTATACGTTCGTTAGCATTAATACACATTATGTAAATTTGACAATAACAAACAACTCTAAATGACCTGAAGTGTAACACACAAGTGCAGTCATAAGTTGCTTCTGTCGACGGACAATTGCAAGCACAAATAAACGTTTGTTATTCTCGGCAGCTTGTTTACTGCTGAGTTCTTGCTGTTCAGCAGCTACTACAGCGCTCACATTATAATGAATGCTCATCATTCAGTGAAAATTCCAAGCAAAATGAACAAGGAGAACTTTTTGCTGTAAAAAACTTTCCTAGTTAAAATAAATTTGTCTTTACAGTTAAGTGACAGTCTGAGAACTGTACTGCATTATTAAAATCTACTGTAAATTCTTTATTCAACAAGAAATTCCCTGTTAGATGATATTTCAGAACAAATACTTCTAGAACTTTCTTTGAGATAGTTATTGTTGTTCTTACAATGAATTTTCGGAGAATAATTAGAAATTGTCGATTTTAACTTGCCGGGCAGTTTTAATAAGTAAAATACTTTTACTTTTGGAGAATACGTAGAGAGTAATAAATATTTTGAAGATTATATAACCAGGGGAGTGTAGAAAAAAGCAGAATTTGCTAAAAACAAATTATTACTATAATTCACATAAGAGGAGAGTTATAAAGAGTGACATAACTAAGCACCTTATAAATTATGTGTTAAATAAGAAGAAAAAAATAAAAAAGAACTAAAAGACAGGTACGCCTTAGTATAGCATATAAAGGTAAAACTTAAAAAGGGGAACACATCTCTTTTTATTCATCAGAGAATAATTTAAATAAACCAAAAGCTTTTAGAAAATGACAAAAATCGAATTATCATTACTGATAGATTGTAAAACTGTGATTTAAGAACTTTTTTTAATCAGAAATTTCAAGATACAATAACCTAAAGTGCAAAAAAGATGTTTCTCTTTTAATTTAAAATTTGAATAAAAACCAAGAAGACTCTTCCAAAGCTTGAGCTATCTGCTGCTGTTACTATATTTGCCAAACTACTAAATAGAACTCAAGAAGCATTATATTTACGTAGTTCTTTGTAGAACCTTGTTTTTTTCTCAAAAACTTTCTTTTTAAAGTTAGGGTCTTTTGGGTTCCCTAAACACGTATTGATAACATCTTTGAACACATTTCAGACTCCATTTTTGTCCTCCTCCATTGATGAACCAAACTGGTCGTCTTTCATGATCTGTCGTATGTCTGGTGCAACAAGAACTCCTTCCTTCAATTTTGCATCAGAGAGCCCCGGAAACTTTTTGCCCAAGTATTTAAAACATTCTCCTCCTCTCTCTAACGCCTTAATAAATTGCTTTATAAGTCCAAGCTTTACATGAAGCGGAGGAAGCAAAAATTTGGTAGGTCAACCAAACTTCTCCTCCTGGTTCTAGGGACTTCTGTCTGGGCCACTCCTTTTTTTGTCCAATGCTAGGCCCTGTCGCGATTATCCCACTCGCACAAGAAACAGAGATACTTTGTGTAGCCTCCCTGCTGCCTAAGAAGCATAGACAGCACTTTCAAATCTCCACATATGATCCAATCGAGGTCCTTGTATTTACGTTTAAAGAGAACCAATTCTAGATTCTCGTAACCCTCTCTTAGGTGAACTGAATAACCTATAGGCAATTTGTTACCATTGTGAATTAACACTGCTTTAACTCCTTTTTGAGGAATCAATAAAAAGTCTCTATTTGCCAAGGTCGTATTGGATTTTAAACAAGGACATAAGGCTAGGGATGTCGCTGCAGTAAACCAAATCATCATCCTTAGAAAGGTAAGGGACGAACTCTTTTTCTCTGCTTCTGAACACTGCAAAAAATGTTCCTGGTGCTAACAAGTCTCTTTATTTTAACCTGGAACCTAATAGCTGCGCTGAATCTTTCGGCAAGCCCAGACTTTCGCCTGAGTAAAGAGTTGAGGTTCATAATTTCTTATGCCGCCTTGGAAATCATCACCAGAATCTTCACAATCGCTTTATTTATTTAAACTCTCAGGAGGTTTAGGAACTGGAACTTACGGTCCATGAGCGAAAGGGCGAATTGCTAAAGTAAGATTCGGATAAAGAATGTCCTATTTATTTTTTAGGTTGAAGTAATAATCGTCACAGTGAGTTCGAGGTTCTTTCCAAACCAAATGCTGAGACCTTGAGACCACCGCCGAAGCCATTCTACACAAACAGAGCAAACTTTGTGTGAGGCCCATGTTTTGTCTTGATCGCAAGTCTTATACCAAAATATGCGAAGTAAACTTTTAACACAAAATCGGTAACATTCTGTTGTTGCTTCTTGACAGCAAATTTACCACAGATATAACAGAAGCTGTCAGGTGAATGAATGCAATCCTTGAAAGCCATCACAACGTTTACAATAGACTGGACACCGTTTTCTACTGCGATCGCACTAAGATCAAAGTTCTCCACTAAGAAACGCAACACAAACAAATTACAACAAAAATGACTGTGCTACTTACTTCTAATGATACAACACATAGACTGAGGAGAGAAAACGGAAGGGGAATAGAAATATAACAATTTCCAACTTCTCCGCTGACTCCCTACATGCTTGTACTACCACACTTAACTAAGAACAAAGAATAAGATAATCCAGCAGCAAAATACAAGCTATACAAAACAACCAAACTTTTCCACGCTCAAACTAACCTCTCCATTTCTGGACTACAACGGACTGCTTCGTGTTGGTGACAGCTTGAAACGGCTTTTCTTGCCTGACAACGAAAATCTTCCGACCATCATATTTTATGACAACTACTTTATAATATTAATCATCAAAGATGCTCACCAAAAGCTATTGAATGCAGTAAGTAGGTCCAGTTTAGCCTACACAAGAAGAAAGTTTTAAATTATAGATGGAAGACATGCAGAGTCATTCACATGTGTCATCTGTATTAAATACAACAACTTTCTTTAAAATTCGTTTCTAGAAGAAGGGTTTGCAAGCACATCTACAGCAACAATACTACTAAGTTTGTGGGTACCAACAAACTGTTCCAAAAAGGAATTGATGCTATTATTAAAAACAATGAAACGAAAGAGAAACTAACTTTTTATGGCATCTGCACTGCCCCCCATTTTGGCGGTATTTGTGAAGCCCGCGTACAATTCAATCAAACACCATTTAAACTTTACAGCAGGTTATTGGATAATCAAAACTTACAAACAAATGTCAATTCTTCTGTGCCTAAATTCTTCTTCACTATGTAGCTTCAGCATCAATAGCCTTGCACCATTTTTCCATTTCTTGAATGTTGTCCAATGCTTGGTCCAAATGTTTGTTGATTCTAATTTCTATGTTGTTGAACATTGCTAGGGCTGATATCACAAATTTGGATTGGTAAATTGATGTTCGGATCAACTCTTGTTGGTTTTCTTCCCATACTTTGTGACTCTCCTAGCAGATCTTGTTCAAAACGGTGGGACTCCAGATGATCGATGCTCTCTTTGTTCTTTACTTCGGCTTCCATGGGTGATGTTTCATTAATGGATTACAATGTATGACGTCTGATAACTTCTTTGCACTTTTGCAGGGCAATTTCTTATATTTTGCCCTTGCTAATCTGCTGCAACTGCTTATTGTGAACTTGAATTTAGTAACTGTGTTTTTGTATTCTGTTGAATTGAATATCTGAAGACGCATGACCTTCGTGATTGGTGTCCTCGTAATTCTTTCATCTGTTACAACTGACTGATTGAAATAACTTGAGCTTTTCTATCTGGAAACGAGCTTTTCTGATAGTTTTGATAGTGGCCACCTTCCAAGGCTGACGTTAATTTTTTTTTATCAATACGGCATCTTCCACTTCGAGATTACCGTGGATGGTTTTACATTTGTACCGTTGTTGTAACTCATTGAAGGAGTTAGTAGACTAGAAACTTCAAAATTTTTTCTTCATTCTTTGTATTAATTTATATTTTCTGTTAATGTGAATATTAAATAGTGACGCGTCTAAATTGTGGAGTTTAAGAGTAGTTTGTCCAATTAAAGTGTCCAGGCGTTAATGCTGATGAAATTAAGTTAAGCATTCATCTATCCACTGCTTACGAACTAGTTGCTAATTATATCGAGGTAGTTTTACAACAGTTTCGAAACATCCTACATGTTCACTTAAACCAGGCGCACTTTTATGATTTTCTGTCTTATGCAGAAATACAAGAAGTAATTGAGACATTCAACTACCAGCAAATATCAGAATTCTTGCTCATTCCATTCTTGCAAGGGACATCGAGTAAGGACAATTATTTATTCCTCGAAATTCGAGGATACTTTGCTATGGTCACAGTAGAAGCTTTTGATCTCGTGAGAATAACTCTAATAGTGTTACGTGTCTGCAATGGAACCTATTGGTTTATGGAAGTTGCAAAAGCTCTGTTAGCTATTGATTATAATAATAGTCAATTCTGCTTCAAGTTATCTAAATAAGGACTCAAGACTAGCATACAGCTTAGTGTCGTCAGCAATTGTCCGGAGCATGGAGAACAGCCCTATCTGCATCATTGATGAAATCTACAAGAGAGAAGAGAGAAGAGAGCAAATGCAAATACGAGTAATGCGTGGCTATTCATAGTTCCAACTACCATGAAGGTAGCTGTTATGTGCAATACAGATCGGGAAGATGCAGTCTTAAACAGTGGAATAACAAAACTATCACAAAACAGGAAACAGGAAACAACGTCTTAACAACCAAGAGATCTGATAATACAACAGTTCTTAAGAGATTTGAAAAATTAATCGAGTTCACAATCTACAATTCAATGCTAGGCAGGAAATTCAAAGGAAGTAGTATTGTAGCCATCCCATTATCCCCAACACTCTCCGGGAGGAGCGAGAATAGAACATTTAAGATGAACTTCACAAGACGCAATGGTACAACCATCCTGCATTGTTCTGTGCTACCAGACACTGCAATTACTGTTCTCGTCATGATAGTGATGGAAAAAAAATGTTTTCTTTCTATGAAGAAGAGGTACTTCAACAGTCAGCAACAAGAAGTTGCAGCCTCAATCATAGAGTTTAAAATGGATCTACAACCAGCCAGGACACAACCCACAGGCACCCATTTTTTATTCTCCTTCTTTCTTACTTTTTTGTCTATAGTTATAACATTTAGGAGTATATTAAAAAGTAGTCGTACAGACAACGGGTAGAACAAAATTAGGTTTTCTTTTAATAACTTGACGTGCAGATATTTCCATTTTATATCGAGTTGACTGAATTAAATCCTCACAAGCCATTTTAGGACGGTTTTAAGAATTGAATTACAGTCGAAACTGACCTAAAAAGATTATAAATCATAACTGGCATCAGCATCTTGTGTCATTGCTTGAGTCCCATCAACAGAATGGCAATAAATGTATTTTAAACGCAGGTCATTCTATCCAGAATTTTGGTTTTAGAAAGAAAGTTTTCAAAGTCGAAACAAAGTTAAATTTTTTGCAAAACTTCACGGCTGGTATGCCACCTCGTGACTCTTAAAACAAGAAGTTCTATTTATCTAAAATCAGATCTCCGTTTTTTACAAAAGGAGGCAGTTGAAATTAAATATTCAAATAGAGAAATGAAAATCTTCACTTTCCTCTCTTCTTTTAAGAACTGTTCAAAATTATGTATAAGGCTTATGATTATGCAAAATATTAAGTGTAGCCGTAATTGTAGATATTTATGATCTGATGTTAATTATTTTAAAAATACAAAATCAAAGCTTCTGTAAATAGCCGTGCGCTAACGCACTTTCTGGTCACACTTCCAAGACAAACAATTGCCATACTGAAATTATGTGTGGCATTGCAAAGTTCCATTGTTTGCCCCTTTCGCTTTTTCCACTGTTCTGCTATTAATTGTAAGAGATAAAAATATGAAGAATTACAAAATATATTTGTAGTTCTAAAATGACTAAACCAACATATCCGGGGGACCACACCCATGAAAAGTTTTCAGCATTGCGCATGCTCTAGCTAGGCTTTGCTAGTGAATCAAATGATTTTCAATTTTCAAATCCTTAGAGGATTCCGTTGTTAACATGAACTTAAGTAGAATCTTCTCAAAGTTCTATAATTACATGAATTTAAGCAGAATCGTCCCAAGGTTTTTTCCTGGTAGTTTAATAAAAGAATTAACATGAATTTAAGACGGTAATGATTTGAAACGAATATCTTACTTTTTTATACGTGCTGAGAACCACCCAGTGAAAAAAAGCCAGAGCCTAAAATAATCTAAACAGAAGATGTTTTTTTTGTGGAAAAATCTAAATGTCTTTTAAGTAATAATGCTTAAGAAATTTCAATCTCACCTCACAAATTTTAAGGGACAATCATCAGAAACTTGCACAATTCACAATAAAGTGCAACTACCACGTTCTGAGACTTACTGATTGAATGAATGTCAAACAGTACAAAGACAGAAAATGCATGCTGATCTTGCGCGGAAATTCAAACGCGCAGGATCGACTTAAACTACATTGTGGATTTAAAAATATAGTCGATGATTTTCGACCCTTTCTATACTTTTTGAATTTATATTTGTAGATAATTATTTGATAGACATAAAATTTTTACACAAATACAAATATCTGAAAAACTTATTGAAAGATAATGATTTTAAAATGAATACAACAGAAAGAGTTATCGGAATTTTGGTTGTTTAAAAAGACAATTTAAATAAAAAATGCCTGAAAATAACTATTTGTGAATTAACTGAACGATTGGGCAGACTAAATTTCAAATCTGATCATAATTCAGGAAAATCTGCTTAACAACAGTTAAAACATTAAGTATCGAGATTACAGTGAGGTTTATCGTACCAACCTAATTGCATTTTGGCAGGACTTTAAAAACCTAAAGATAACTTGCTAGTTATAGAAACTGGTCAGTACTGTTAAACAAAGAACACTGAAAAGCGGAT
Source organism: Ignelater luminosus (assembly GCA_011009095.1). Taxonomy (NCBI): domain Eukaryota; kingdom Metazoa; phylum Arthropoda; class Insecta; order Coleoptera; family Elateridae; genus Ignelater; species Ignelater luminosus. Next base: position 93,443 of record VTPC01090882.1, read on the forward strand.
TAAGATCTGGCTTTAAGGATTCACCTTGCTGTGGATTACTGCATCGTAAAACAAAAGAACGTTACATCATTTTGGATTAATAAGAATCCCCCTGCAAGACCAGAATCATCACTAGAATGAAGTTCTCAAGAATTATAAAGGAAGAATTATAGTAGCATCTATCGAAACAATTTAAACGAATACGAGAAATTAATTCTAACTACGTTTTAAAATTTTCTCTACTTCTTCGGTTTGTGCAATTTTTGTAACCTTGACCAATTTTTAATTTGGGTAAAATGATGACTGGCAGAGCATTTTGCTAGACTCACATCTATAGATAAATGCGTAAAAAATAATTGATTTTACATTCTAAGTGTGTTACGTGTGTATGATACAGTTGAGTAAAACAAAATAAAACAAGACCAACATATTACACAAAGCTATATTAAAAAAAAATGGTTCTAGATACACGACTGGAAAGGACTAAAGAAATGTTACAAATGAATAATTCAAAATCACATTAGGTGCTGGTAATTACAGGATCCAGCGTTATCAGTTCGAATGAGTCTTGATCGGGTACGATTTCTGTTTACAAAGATAAATTCTACATGTCTTTCCACTAATAGGTGGACCTGCTTAACAATGAGGTCAAGATTTTCTAGTAAGAGTGAAAAAATTTATTAAAGAGGCCATACTATGTAATGTGCCGCCAGAGAAAAAATATATCACAGTAATGTATATACTTAAAACGTTATTTAAAATTTTTTTCTTATCTATGCACAATCAAATTAGGTGATCTTGGGTGTTCATTTCTTCTTTGCAACGTGGGAAAATAAAAAAACTGTTACAGAACAAATCGTTTTGAGAATAATTTCAGTTTTCCTGTTATGAATCGCTAATAAATCTACAAATAAGTAAACATAGCCCACCCTTGACCTAGCAGCTGCTCATAAATTTCTTATTTCGAATTTCTAGAATTCATCCTCCTTGCATATTCTATTAATTTTATCCTCAAATTTTGTATCTATAATGATCTTGAGACCAAACGAGTAGGTGTATAATTGAAGCTCACAATCAATGGGTAAACAGAGTCTTATATTTATTAAAAACTGGAAAATTAATTAAATTGAGTAAATTTGATATCCAAAACTTTTCTAGTAAAAGTTGTTTTTTAAACCCATTTTAACATCACCCATCAGTCTATTAAGTTTATTCTGGAAATGCTATTATGGTTTTTCAATAAATAAACTTAAAAGGATCAAATTCTACTTAAATTAGAAACACGAAGAAATTTGATATAAAGTATTTCCGTGAGCTTAGCGTGGGCTTCCATAGTACATATACCTAAGATGATGTTAAATTTTCGTCAAGTTATTTTGTTTCGAATTTTATTTGCCTACTCTGTTTGTGAAGCCGTAAGAATTCCCAAATGAGATCCTATCGTGCGGTTTTTCCAACTAATATAGTTAGAGTGATAAACACCTACATACATATTAAAGTGCTCCTGGAAGATGTTAAAATTGGGAAGGAATATTATTTGTTTATGTCATTGTTTGTTAGACTTCTAAATTTCACTTGGATTATGTTTTTAGAATACCTACTGTTTATTCTATTACATTGTTTAAAGAATTAGTTTTGATTTTTCTATTGACTGCAAAATAAATGTATTACTCTCTTAAATGGCCTTACTAACAAGACTCAGAATTGTAGATTCCAATTAATTAATTCAAAGATATTTAAGAGACTAAAATTCCAATTATTACTATTTCTCTTGAAGCGTCTTTCTTTTCAAAAAGACTTCAAACTAAACGAACAGAATGACTACAATAAAGTTTGGCAAATCTGTACCTGTTGCATAACCGAGTTAGGTATTCCAAACATTTGTTGCAGTTTTAGCAAAAATATTCTTTATTGCGCAGGTCTGGACTGTCCTAGGAGACCTTTTGGTCTGCCTTGTCTAGTTTCTTCGTTCCTATATAAAAATATTACTGGCTCAAGAACGACTAAAGTTGCTTTTGCTTTCAAGATTCAATAATAACCAACTTAAGTAGTTGATGACAACTGTGAACAACAGTAATAGTACTGAAAAAATTATAAAACAATGTGAGATTAAAATCAGATGCTAGAAGACCCAGGATTTATTACAAGTAGATTCAGAATAATATTGACTTTCAATCTCCAAAGAAGATTAAAAACTGAAACTCAAAACAAGTTTTGCTGATTTCTAAAATATCAAAAAGTTATCATTTCGTTTGAATTCTTCAAAGTAAAACTGAAACTCAGAAAGCAAAGTCTCTCTAAAACAAAATCAGTTGGGGTTTTAAAAATAGTGAATTGGAACTGGAGGGCATGGATCATAATATCCTAGAAGTCTGTAAATGTTACCAAAAGAGTGAAATTAAAATCTTTAAAATCTGTAACTTTAAACTTGTACTACCTCTTTAATCATTTCTGGCATCAAAGAGGAAGCGTGTAAGTCCGTGTTGCTTTTGCTGCAAAGCAACAATTAACGTTTTTATGAAAAATCGAAATTGAGAAGAAGGTAAAATAGTCTCGGAGATTGCAACCGAGACCACACTGAGCTAATTTGTTTCTGGTATGCTACCTACACCGTATCCATCACAACTATTGTTTCGGCGAGTTCAGATTGCGTTTAAGATAAGAATCTACAGTCAAAAGACAAGATGTTCATTTATCAGTTTATTCAAATAATCTTCTTTGGTCTAGATAACTGTGACCTTCCAAAGCTCAAACACTTGTAAGCCCCCAAATTCTTAATCGTAACCCTTACCAAAACATTTTTCGTCCGATCAATCTTTGATCTTCATGGCTACTCAGAGATTATACATTGAAGATTCCTATCTTTAACATCTAGTGACGACCATGGAAACAAATATGCATAGAGACAGTTGATTTTCATAATTTTGGTTTCAAAATCTAACTTGCGATTATAGGGACACAACAGCTGTACAAAACCAGTAGATCAATGTAAACTAATAGTTAAGTATAGCCTATTCAAAGACCACTACATATACCCTAATGTAATAGTCAGAGGTACTATAATACATTTATAGATATTTGCTTTATGGTGGAAGCACAGCTTCTGAGATTCTAACTAAAAGAATTAAACCAAATCCACAAAAAACTAACGTTACCCCGTTCCGTCACAACAGTTACACAAAAACAGTCAGGTTTGATGCAAGAGATGTCTGCCTGGAAAAAAGATCTATGTCGGTATCAACTTCATCGCCATGCTGAGATGAAACGATAAGATAAAACACTGCTTGAACGTCATTCAGCAGTGCAAGAATTTGCTCTCTGGATTCAGCATTGGCATTTCAGGGCGTCACCTACAAACATATCATTTTCATCCAATTATCAATATGCGATTCCTAGGCTCTCTTAGAAGGAAAGAGTAATCAGCAAAAGAACGCTGCGTCTGTATTGCTTCCACTCTTTTGAGAAAGTGTCTAACCTGTCAAAAATCCTTTCTGCAGATGCACGACTAGAAATCACGAGGAGTTGATGCATAAACAAAGCGGTAGAAAAAAACAAAGAGCGTGTTCTCTAGGCCTTCAGAGTCTCATCTTCACTTCCAGAAAGAAGAACCAATAAAAAAACCAAGTACTCACCTACCATCTTTTTGTTGAGTACCGAAAATCCGACATTCTACTTGACACCTTCTACCAGCATTAGTTAATCCACTTAAAAAGATCTAATCACGTTTCCAAATCATCAAGCGACGTATTAGTTAGCGATCCTCGCGCTTTGGTTGTGATTGGGAGGTATAGGGAAGTCTTTTCCTAGTTTTGCTTAATGATGAAGGCAAATTCCGGAATAGCCATACGACCGTGCTGTCACCTGACTTCGTGTTCATGTTCTGCAATGCTTCAAGAAAAAACGAGCACGACCGTCGTCGAAAACGTTGTCGCAACAAAAACTCAAATATATGTACCATTCCGGCCAAAAAAGAGTAGAACTTCTACAACAGCCAAACAGTAACATTGATTTGACTTCTTGCTTGTTTGATTTTATTTAATTTTTCAAGAGTTCTTAAAGAAGCTTTTATTGGAATACTGCACAAGCCCCAAAAGAAAGATTGTGTTAAGTCTAAACTTGATGTATGCTGGTACTGGTGACTAGAGCAAATTAGACCGAACTAGTCTAGTCTAACTGTAGTGCTGATGCTGATCGAAGTGATGCGAGAGTGCAATAGTAAACTAATAAATGAGTCGCTGATGCTATAACGTTTGTTCTTCTTCTCGGAATCTGGCATTTAAAGAAATAGAAATTTTTTTATACAAGACCTTATTGTTGTTATTTAGTTGAACTTGTTCTATCAAAATCCCATTCTTCTTCAAAAAAATCAGTACAGAATAAATGACGGGTGTAAAAACTCATCTGTTTCGTGCATTATACAAAATATGTAGAATTTGTTCCAAATATTCATATGTACCTACAACCATGCTGTTTAAAAGGTTCACATTCTGAGATTTCCCAGCTGACTGATTTTGCTAGGGTTTTGGTTGGAGAGGAATCTTCTAATGCTTACAGCACTGGCTTATATTAAGATAATGCTTTGCAAGGAGTTTTTTTGTAAAGATATAGAGTTTTGTTAGATATCTCTGGGTTTATCCAATACTACATATAAAATATTTTCAGGTTTTACCAAAAATGAAAAATTCAATGAGATATTAATAAAAGAGGTCGAGATGTAAAAACAAACAATCTCACGTTCATTGTTAGCTATCGTATCGACTAGAAACCGTGTTTAGTTTACTATGTACACCTCATGAAATCCAATTAATCGAGAAAAGTAAATGAAAAGAAACCCTAGCAAAATGAATCAGTAAATGAAATAAAGAAACGGCGGCTGTTTGCAAATCCATTTAAAGAGTCATTAATATCGTTCAATTCCGAAAGAACCGACAAGAGTGTAAGCTGTCGCTAACTGTAAAATGATAGGCAGTGCGAGAACCGCAGGTGGCGTTCGATTAAATAATCAAATCAAGGCTAAACAACAATGATTAGCGCGGATTATGTAACAAAGCTCGACCAGCTGCTCCGCCAGACTCCCAGCATAGCAAATGCCTGTATTTACATTGTATAATCGGATAGAAAAATACCCCCAGTGCAACCCAAGCTCACAAACAGACATCAATCATTGTCGGTTATACGAAATTTACGTGCACATAATACGCGGTTTTCATCTTGCTGTTCGACAATCTCCGTACCAAGTGGTGCCGTCTAGCAGATAATGTATGAGCGAAGCTTCTTAGCGATCGCGGTCGAAGAATGGATTTATAAGCAATCTGTCATAAAACACGATGGTTTTCTGTTATCTGTACACTAAATCACTCCCCCTTTCCGTATTTCGTGACCGAGGATATGTTAAAGTGAAAAACGTTTACCATCCAACGTTGACAACAGTTTATCTGTACGCTTCGGATAAATCATGCCTGCAATTAGTAACGTCAAAATCGCTAAAATGCAATTTTCAATCTGACAAGCTTCGCAGCACTAAATAGTAATAAACTTCGTATACATGCATCCGTTTCATTTATGTACCCACTAGCGATATAAAATCTGTTAACGTATCATTACTGAAAATGTCACTATTTCAACTACCAACAAAATAAAAACAGTTCATCACCATAAAAACTAACTGGTACATTTATACGTCGTTCTAAAAAAAGGAACCAATTCCAAGAAAATAAAGTATATGTTAAGCTTAAAATGAACAATTCTTTTTATTTAGGTTGAAAGCTCAAGGCAAAACTGTTTATGTATATTTAGAAAAAGATAAATCAATCATGCAAACTATGAAAAAGTTTAATTTAATCGTCCTGTCTTATTTCGGTTAAATAATCTCGATGGGTATCTCCAAGGACAAATCTGAACACGAAAGCTTCAGTTTAAACAAAAACTGCGATTTTTCAAAATAACATAAACAAGCTGGGACTTTTCGTATCTGGCAACCTTGAGAACTGTTAGATGGATGGTATATGTAGGGCAATATTTATAAGATATGTTCGTTTTTACTAATTAAGTTCCTTTCTTGATATCAAGGAAAAGAAAAAATGATTGATGTGGAAAAACTTTCAACGTTAGGAAAAAAAATTAGAAGGAAAATATATAACTGAAATTCGTATAACGCAACTAACTCTCGAAATTGTAGCTTTTTTAATTTTAAATACAATGTAACGTAACAGACTGAATAAAATTAATTTAGTCTAATTATATCATTTAATTAAACTTTACTTTGCCAAACCGAGATCTGTTTTGATCTAATTAACTGAATAATTACATAACTACCAATGTTTGGTCGTTAACTAAAATGTTTGCAAAAAAGGTTAACCAGCTTCAGTCAAAAAGTTCTGATGATGCGAAACAAATTTAACAGAGAGCAGTAAAATATTTATTGTAAAGCAAATTATCATTTTATTGTTTATCATTAAAATTTCCTAATTTCAAGAACGGTTTCGGACAGTTTAAATATACCATCAAAGCATCACGACAGTTAAAATGCAGTGACCTATTCAGCAGGTACTTACACTTTACAAAGCTGTCGTATAGCAAGCAGGAAATTTCCAGTTATACATATTGCAATATTGTCTTCAATAGAGAAAAATCCCAAACCGTATCATATTGAAACATCGTCATTTCATGTTGAGTTGATTTGTCGCAGGTAGTGAAGTTGATTAATTTAATTGCCATGCGGTGGTGATTAACACTGAAATGCTGTGATTCTTCATGTAAATATAGTTGGTATTGCTTGATATTTTAAATAACTAGTTGCTTTTGAAAGTTAACTAGGTACAAGTAAAAAAAAAAGCTTTCAGTTATAACAATTATTGATAAGTGTAGTGCTTAAAGCAAGCTTTTGGGTATGGTTGATTACAGTAATAGTTGATACTTTTTAGATTGTTCGGAATCTCGTGCCATTGTTCCTGGGGCGCAGCTTCAAGCATTAGAGATAATTTTCTGGTGGTCAGAACAGACTTTTGCTTTCACTTCGTTAGCTTTAAATTAAAAAAGTTTTAACCAATCAGTGATACAGACTTTTACTTTACTTAATCCTTGACCTCTCCTACCGGCATTGCCTGTGTCGAGCTTAGTACTACTCATGTCGTTTCTACTTTTCTTGTGTCTGCTATGCGTCTTCTCCTATTCACCCTGTCTCTTGTTTGTATTGCTGCCTCGTTCCAGTGTAGTTTCATCCCAGCTAAATATTTTCCTATGTCGTCGTTCCACTTTTGTCGTGGCCTTCCGCTTCTCCCTTCTTTCCGTCTTCCCATCTTCCATATTCTCCTTGTTAGCCTTCTTGGGTCTATTTTCAATAAATGTTCAAACCAGTGCAATGCGGTTTTTTTATTTTTTGTTTTATCGGATTTACTCCCAATCTTTTTCTTAGTTTTTCATTTCTTACTTTATCCATCAGTGTTAGTTCCGAAATCCTTCTCAGGTTCTTCATTTTCTTTGCCTGCAATCTTTTTCTTTGTTCTTTTGTCAGCGTCCATAGTTCCAAGCCATATGTTAACGTGGGGGTGTACAACACGTTATGCATTCTTATCTTAGTATTTGTTAACAGTTCTCTTCTGTTGGTTATGTATTTATTCAGTTGGTAATAGAGTCTAGTTGTAGCTTTCATTCGCTTCCCCAGTTCTTCTTCTATCTTTCCATCTTCCGATAATACAATCCTTGAGTATTTAAACTTGGGGACTTGTTCGATTCTTCATTTTCCAAATATAGTTTTGTTTGTGTTTTAGTCTTCGTTATTACCATGGTTTTGGTTTTCTCTGCTGTGATTATTAATTTCTTTTTTTAGCTTTTCGTTCCATATCTTCCAGTTCCACTCGAGGTCTTGTTTGTTTTTTGCCATCAACATTCAACACAATATTATCTGCTGAGAGTAGTTCGTTGATTCTTATTCGTTCAAGGTTATAATAGTCGCAGTAAGTTTTCCTGGTTTTCTGTTTGCAGATTTTGGCTATATCATCCATAATTAATATGAAAAGGTATGGACTGAGTGTACCCCCTTGCATGATTCCTGCCTTGGTATCGAATGTTTTTGATCTGTTGTTGTTGGTTCTTACATACTTCTTTGTACATCTATATAGGTTTCAAATGTTATCATTGAGCTTTTTACTGACGTGTTTCTTCTCCAGTTTTGTAGATAAGTTTTCTATCTCTACCTTCTCCTGTGTCTATTGTTCTTTCTACTAGTTGTTTTATAACAAATACTGCATCCATTGTTCCTCAGCCCATTCTGAAACCATTCTGTTTTTCCATTAGTTCACTTTCCGTCTAGTTTTTTCAGCTTTTCCGTCAGCATACTTTCATATACTTTCCTTGCTGTGTTTAGTAGCGAGATACCTCTGTGGATTGGTAGTATTACTGCAAGTCCCCAGTCTTCTGGTATCTTGTTATCTTTTGTTATATTATTCAGCAGTTGTAGGAATATTTCTTTTCCCTTGTCTCCCATGTATTTTAGCATTTCCGCTGTTATTTCATCATGTCCTGGCGCCTTACCCACTTTGACTTTCTGCAAGCTCTTCGTTAGTTCTACCATTTTTATTGTCTTATCATCTTCGTCATTCACAATCTCTGTATTCTGTGAGGTTTCCGGTTGTCCTTCTTCTCTATCCAATCGCAAGTGGTTCTTGGGAGTACTCTCTCCACCTTTCCATAATGCGTCTATCGTCTGTGTTTTTTTTTTGTTATTATTCGTTTATATACGTGACTCCATTCTTTTTTCCTTTTTTTTAGGTTGCTCACCACTCTATAGAATAATTTCTGGTTTTCTTTAAAGTTTCTTTCCATTGCCATACAGAATTTCTCCCGTGCTTCTCTTTTTGCCGCAGTTACTTTCTCTTTCGCTTGTCTTGCTCTTTCATAATTATCGTAAGATTCTGCCGTTTGTTTGTCCAGATAATTTTCCATGCTAATTTTTTTGTTGTTATGCTCTACTTTAACTCTTCCGACCACCATGCTGCTTGCTTTTTGTTTTGATTCCCGAAAAACTACAGTGACAATTTTCAAAAATAAAGTACGTTATCAGGTTACAACACCAATACGTGTGGTAGTTGTTAAACTATCCAGGCAGTTTGAAGCTTTTAACTATCAAGATGAGACAAGAGTCTTATCGAAATAGTTCCATGTGGTAAGCTACCAGGGTGGGACGAGATATTTGGTAAATAGGCTGTCAGACCAAAATCTGCAGTAGTTATTAATCGATAAAAAACAACAAACCAAGAGCTACCAAGGTAGTTCTAAGTGCAACTGTTAATGCGGTTCTACATGTTACTGTCAAGGCGGTTCTAACTGCAACTATTAGAGCAGCCAAGGTTATCATTGCATGAGACAAAGTTGTACAGAGAGGTTAGCAAATAGAGTCTGTAACGACTGAGCTGTAATAAGCCTTCGACAATACTACTACTAGTAGTACCCTGGCTGTCCTGAGCGAAAAAAGCTAGAAAGATTTTGTCTGGGTTGCAAGAAATTGCAGCGTAGTAAGAAATGAAAGAAATGACAATCTGGCCAAGAAGTGTGCTATCCTCCCATTTTGCAAATCAGAGCCGGCTTTCCGTCTTCCGTTAATGTATGTAAGTAGATCCATCACAAACTGGACGTTTTAAGGATTTCAATCTGAATGAACTAAGAGAACAAGCTGTAGGCAAGCAAAACATCTAATTAAACTTCTTTTTGGCAGAAAGAGTTACTTAAGTAGTAGATATTAAAATTCATCGAATCAATTCTTGATTGAGAAAACTGAAAAATTAAAAATTGGAACGGATAGAGGAAAGGTGCACAAGAATTGAGGAGAAATAATCTCAACAACTCGTTAACAAACGAAAAGCTTGTGCCTATTCTGAAAACCATTGTAGAGAAACACATCAAACTATTTTCGTGCAAGTGAGTTATATCCATTCAATCCAAATGCGGTGGATTATTAAAGATGTACCTCTAATGTAATAACATACAAGAAGTTTACCGACATCATTGGAAACAACAACATAGCAAAATTTAAAGGAGTAGAGTATTTATCCCATAATTTTGAAGACTACTGTTTACTATACAGGCTATGACAAGAACTTGAAAAGGAAAACCAAGATGATACCGACAGTCAAGATTTAAGATTTAGAAATGGTACAGCATCTAGAAGATAGTGCTCTGCATCATAATAATCTTCAAGAAATTATATCTTGTGATGATAATACCAATACTTAACTCCACAGAAACTCTCAACAACCCAGATAATCTGAAAATTATTCATGAATTACAAGATTGTGTATCTTACAAAAAAGACAGCATTTACAAAAAGATATCTTCTGATGATAGTATTGATATATTAGATGTCTACCAGGATTCTCGACTTATGGAACTAGATCTTGGAGTTAAATTAGAAGATCAAGAAAATTTTAGCAAAATATATAGAAATAGACTCACAATTTCGGGTTGACAATGATGTGATATTGCAAATTTCTCAGTTGCTTTTACAACAAAAAGCATGCTCAACGATGCGCAGAAAAAAAACCTTACAAAAGTTTTGGCACAACCAGTAAAGCTTCCTTTTATCCTAACAACTTCATAATGTAAACAACTAAAGCTTGAAAAAGGAAGAGGAAAAGAAAAGAAACTCAGTAGCTAAAAAGGCAGAAAACAAAAAAGGACACCAGAAACTCATTTTAGATCATTGAAAAAGGAAATTGGCATAACAAATAATAATACGCAACAAAACAATTATATTACTATGGTGCGAAATGCCAAGGTATATTAAGCAACAAATCCTAGTTGGCCAATAAGAATGAGTTGCCCAATATTTCTTTATAAACTTTGAAATCTTTATAAATTAGTTATTTCCCAGATCATACAGTGTATTGTTCTTAAATATTTCTGGTATTTTGGAGAAGAGGAACTGGGTCAGAAAAACGTTCGCTTTTTATTTTTTGTTTAAATCTGCTTTGCCAAAACAAGAGATCGATCTTGAATGGAGCTTTTCGTTGTAGAAATGATAAAAAAGATGCTACCAATATCAGATATTTTACTTTGTCTTTTTTGTCTCAAATTTATCTGATACAAGAGAATTCAAGTATGATAGTTTTTGGAATAAATGATGAAAAAAAGCTTTTAGAGTTGAGTTTTCCTTTCTTGCAAACCCTCTTGTAAATACTGTTTGTTTGGTGTTGGGACAAGAGATATTAAGATTAAGTATCGTTTCTAGATATCTGATGCAACAGGCTATTTTAATTGAATGATTTGCTATTGAACATGCAAATTTTTTTTTCTATTACCTCCAATTGATATTTTTGGAGAGTGATTGGTTACGTCCATAAATATTAAAAATCAAGACTAAGGCTGAAACAAATCTGTAGACGGACGTTTTTTGGAATTTTAGCAACCTTCTTGGATAGGTTATGACTTATGAGAATTCAGTCTCGACGTTACTACAGCTCTTGGTTCGAATTTCTATATTTTGTAAACCGATACCATCAAAAATTTTTCCCCTTTTGAAAGTTGTAGGAAAATCATAACTTCACTATGAATACTTGAACTGTAATAAGCTACAATAAGAAAGAGATCACTAGGACTACATTCTACTGTACTTCATGCAGTTTAACCTTTTCAGTCTACGTATTAATATAAACATGAGGCTGAAACAATCTTTTGTTGATTTATTTTTGATTCTTCGATTTAATTAAATACGAAGAAAAAAGAAATTGTAACTGAAAAAAGCTAAAAAAGAGGCCTAATTTCCGTGTAAGCCAGAAATCGAAAGATGTTCAATTCCGTAGCTCGAAGTCAAAGATGAGGGGGGAAGGTTCAAAGATAGAATAAAATAATAAACTTATACGAAATGCAAATACTCAAGGAAATTTAAAACAGAGTCCGGATATAACATAACATTACACCCCCTCTACCAAAGGGAGCTTCTTCCAAAACCTCCTCAAGTTGGAAGATCAAAGGCCATAATGTGCTACTCAACAATGAGAAGCGTTACCAAGAAGGTAACCAACCATAACGGAAGAAATGTCAATTGGCAACAGAAAGGAGCGACAGGTTAACTAAACCGAAAAGATCTACTCCAATTCGAAACGAACCCGAAGTCCAGCAAAAATATAAACAAGACAACAAAAAACCACCAAACTAAAAGTCTCAAAAACCAAACGAGAAAAACCAACACCAGCCAGAAAAGGGTCTAAAACCCAAAAGATCCTAAGGATCACGTTAAAGGGCCAAAACCAGAGACGATCACATGGTCATACTGAACAAAAAGGTAACACAAAAACAGAAAACATAAACAAACGTCCTCTTAAAGCACAAACGCAATGCTTAATTTAAACTAAAATAAACTAAACAAAAAACTATATACAAATGTCTCATTCGGTGCAATTGAAAATGTCGAAATAGATGACCACAATAAAGTATTGACTTCACTTCGAGTACACTCTACACAAAGATGTTACCCACCAACCTGTCCAAGATGTACTAAGAGGAAGAGAAATAGGGTTTAAAGAACCGGGGAGCAAAGATGTGAAAGCTCCAGGATTTCCCGTCAAAGCGCCCAACCAACCACCCATGAGGTAGTGGAATATAACAATGGAAGGATTCAGCAAACCAGGGGAACAAAGATGGAAAAGGTCCTCTTAATTATCCTTAGGAGCGAGGATGGAAAAGCTCTCCGGCAACCATGTCAAAACAGAATCGTTAGACTCACACACAACAAGCACTTCCTCTGGAGAGGACATTCAACGAATCACGCGATCATCGCATCATGGGATTCCCACAACTCAGAAGACCAGCCACACATCAATCACAACTCTAAACGATACGTCACTAAATGGACCCAAAAACTCATAAGATGTTTAAACTTTAACCAAGGTTAAAAATGACTAGCTAGACTCTATTTGGCAGACTACTCGTTGTGGTGACGAAACAAAGTCAAATTGGGATTGAACTTTAAGTCTTAGACATGCTAGATGCCAGATTCATCCGGTGATTCATGCATCGAAGGAGAAACCTTTAGTAAAATTAAAAAAAGAAATGAACCTGCGCACTTAGGTACCAATATAGCATCAAATATGTTGTAACATCCCCTAGGGACGAATATCAACTCAAAAGGATACAATACTAAAATATTAAAAATAGACCTTAAGGTAGCAAATCCTGAATAACGGACACCTAAAGGTCTCGAAACATCAATGGCCTCACGCATTGAACAACTAAAATCTGCAAAGATCACACAGCGAAACGACACTCAACACTTGACCAAAGAGAACCTAAATGTAACGACAAAAAAGACAAATCGATTTCAAATGTCACGAGTCTACCAAAAGACTTAACACGGCGACACCGCCAGAATCTGTCACTATGACAAGATATAAATCAGCAACACTGCTAACGAAAAGCTATAAAAGCTACAAAATAAAATTGAAAAGACAAAATCGGCAAACTGCAAACAAAATCGGGCCCCAACTCATTGGAGTCCAGAAATCTGTAAAAGCCTCAAAACAAAGTGACCAAAAATCTAAACAGCCAACGGAAAAGAAAAAAAATCTAAATCGGACAAACTAAATCAAACCAAACAACTAAATGGTCAAAACACGTTGGGCAACAAAATCTTGATCAGCGATACTGCTAAGGAAACACTATAACAGAGGAAAACGAAATCGGTAAACGACAATTAGCCAAACAACGAAATCGGTCAATGATAACTTAAATCAGTCCAAACGACTAAATCGGCAAAACGACTAAGTCGGCAAAACAACGAAATCGGTTCCACACGTTGAACGCCAAAACTGTAACGAGAAAATATAAACATGAGGCTGAAACAATCTTTTGTTGATTTATTTTTGATTCTTCGATTTAATTAAATACGAAAAAATAAGATTGTAACGAGAAAAAGCTGAAAAAGAGGCCTAATTCCCGTGTAAGCCAGAAAACGGAAGATGTTAAATCCCGTAGCTCGAAGTCGAAGATGGGGAGGTCAAAGATAGAATAAAATAATGAATTTGTACGAAATGCAAATATTTAAGCGAAATTTAAAAGAAGAATCCGGATATGTACGCAATGTTATAAAATAACATTACAAAATCATCAAATCGCAGCACACATTTTGCATTGGCGACAACATCGAACTAAAAATTCCATCATTGATGAAAAAAGAAATAAACAGGTTCATACTGTGGGTCTTTTACACAAGTGGCTGAATGCATGCGTTCGTCTGGCGTTGGTGTTCATGCCTTAGAGTGACGGAGCACATGCGAATGAACCATTTATCACAAACGACCGATACTTCATCTAAATGTATAATTGCTTGTGCATCATGGCATGTAGTATATCGCGCGGCATATTTTAAAAATAATTGACAAAAATGTAACTACACATAATAAATATTACAATACTGGGGTTTCTGTTTATTAAAAACAATTTAAATAAATTTATCAGTTTTTATTGTTTAAAATGTGATCATTTATTGCCTATCTGTATGAACAATTTGATGGGTTTCTTAAGCATGTAGTTTGATACTTCTGGTTATTTTCTTCTAAGTAAGTACTTACGGTTAAATAGATGTCAAGTACTCCAAGTCGGTATTGATTAAAATTTAAAAAAAAAAATTATATTCAACACTATATATATAACTAACTAAGAGGGCGCCACTAAAATTCTTTTATATATATAGGTAAATACAGAGACATGCTCAGCAAACACAATTATATCGTAGCGATATCAGTGCGAGTTTATCTGTGTACAAACCTGTTTAATGTTACATAGCACACTGCGCACATGTGCGTTATGTATAACGCGTAATGTCAGTTGCAGTACATCGCGATTACGTACCGATTATTACAAGCCGACGACATCCATCGTGCTTCAGACTAGGTATATGCTTGTTGGTACATCGTCATAATTTTACGTGAATACATCGCTCTAATGTCTACGTTTCGAAGTACCTGTTTCGTTTAATTTTAAAAGACTATGTAATATGCTAAATTACGTATTCGTTACGTCTACATTGTAACATTGTTCACATGTAACAAAGAGTATACCCCATTAATTAATTAAAGTCTGGTCTTTCTACCTCCTTGTAAATTTATCGTCCACGTAACCCAAAACATTTTTCCAAGCTTTCGACCAATTTATTCTAGTCTATAGAGGTTGCAGGAAGACCAAAATAAATTAGTCAAAAGTTAATACAACATATTGACCTTCCCCAAGTAAGAAAAGTCTCAAGTTATCTGACCGATAAATTTATAAGGAGGTGGAAAGACTAGGCCTTAATCTAAGTGGTGCAAAAATTTCAAAATCTCTTAAATCATTCAAATTTGTTATCAAATAGACCTGTAGTTTAGGAATACTGCCATTCCGTTTTTAAACAAAAGTAAAAATTTGAAATTAAAGTTAAGAAAAGATCAAGGACATGCATTGCAAAACGAATAGCCTAGTAATATAACTAATTTGAATGATATTACACAGTACTTTATTTTTGAAAGAAAATGCATTAAAAGTAATACTTGGATTAAAAGTTTTATTAAGTTTAAAAAAAAATACAAAACAATTCCAAAACCCATTAATTCGTTTTTGTCTTCTCATCCGTTTTTAATCTCCGTGCAGCATGGCGTGGTCCCTCGGAACAACATTGCTCAATTTCTGAAAAACAGAACAATTTATATATGCGAGCTATAAATATTACGATAAAAAGAATACCTTTGTCCGATATTCATCGTCTTGGTTCCAGCCATTCGGAGATTTCCACGTTGACGCAATCACAAATAACCACGAATAACAGCAAATTCGTTGGTCAGAACATTTTTTTAGATTCTGGAGATCTTGCCTTTATAGCCAACTCCACTGATCTTACATAAAAAAAGTTTCTAAAAAAAAAGAAAACGAATGAACAAAAATAATTATGTGTAACAAACAAATCCGCATGTTCTTTATTTAATTTTCTAATTCTCTAAAACTTTTTTTTGTATCTATTGGCAGCATTTGCTCTACCACTGATCTTTGATTGATTCATTAATCGTAATATCAGAATTTAAAATTTTTGTATCGCTAAAACTGCTGGTGTTGCTATTATTGTCATTGATGCTATTATTTCTTTCATAGTAGTATTGTTTTCAATTTTGTCAAAGATTTTATTATGGTTGTCATTTTTATTATTGAATAATTGTAATTTATGTTTCGCTTTGATAATATTTTTGTACTGCCCTAATCTACGGTACTTTTGTCTAGTTGATAAAGTACTAAAAGGTTTTTACTTTATTCTTTTAGATATTTTGCTTATAGTAAATTGTTATCCTTAAAAATACAGGAATCAATACAAATACCACATGTCTGAGATTGTATTCTACACTAAATTTTGACAGATGTCAGTTTAATTTTCTTATGAAATTATAACCTTATAAGAAACGTCATTACGAAAAAATTGAATGTAACACATCGTTCAATAAGTCCCGAGACTAACCCAGAGATGGTGCTAGTAGTACCAAACTAGCCACGTTTCCCTAGAGTGCGAACCTTCACATGAAACGTGTAAAAATTTCACGTCGATTGGACCACAAACAGCAGAGTTATCGAGGTTAGAGTAAAGTCACTTTGTAATTTGTTTGAAAAATGGAACAAAGCGAGTTTCGCGTGTTGATAAAACATTGTTTTTTAATGGGTAAAAACACCGTAGAAGCCCAGCAATGGCTTGAGAAACGTTACCCGGACTCCTCTCCATCCAAATCAACGATTTGTCGTTGGTATGCTGAGTTTAAACGTGGTCGTACGGACACAAACGATGCGGAACGTTCGGGTAGGCCTTTGGAAGCCGTTACACCGGAAAATGTGAGTGAAGTATTCAAAATCGTAATGAAAAATCGCAAAGTAAAGGTCCATGAGATTGCAGAAATGACACAGATATCATCTGGAAGCGTATTTACAATCCTTCATGAAAAATTGAGCATGAAAAAGGTTTTTTCCAAGTGGGTGCCGCGATTGCTTTCAATGGAACAAAAACAGCAACGAATCGACGATTCAGAGAGCTGTTTATCGCTATTTACTCGCAATAAAAAGGATTTCCTGCGTCGATACGTGACCATGGATGAAACATGGATACATCATTTCACTCCGGAGTCGAATCGGCAATCATCTGAGTGGCGCATGGCTGGCGAAAGCCGCCCAAAGCGTCCAAAAACGCAGCAATCTGCTGGCAAAGTCATGGCGTCTGTTTTTTGGGATACACATGGCGTCATTTTCATTGACTACCTGGAAAAAGGTAAATCGATCAACAGTGATTATTATATTGACTTGTTGGTACGTTTGAAGGAGGAGATCGCAGCAAAACGACCGCACATGAAGAAGAAAAAAATCCTTTTTCAGCAAGACAATGCACCATGCCACAAGTCCATGAAAACAATGGCAAAAATCTACGAGTTGGGCTTTGATTTGCTTCCCCACCCCCCGTATTCGCCAGATTTAGCCCCCAGCGACTACTGGCTCTTTGCTGATCTCAAAAAAATGCTCCAGGGAAAACAATTTGGCTCGAATGAGGAAGTCATTGCCGAAACTGAAGCCTATTTTGAAGCAAAGGATAAATCCTTCTATAAACATGGTATAGAAATGTTGGAAAGGCGTTGGAAAGATTGTATCACTCTAAAAGGAGATTATATTGATGAATAAAAATGATTTTTGAAAAAAAAATGTTGTTTTTGTTGTTAGTCTCGGGACTTATTGAACGATGTGTTAGAATATAAAAATATAATTATTTCAGACATGTATAAGAAGATTATTTACCAAGAATTAGAGCATAAAGATTTGAAAACGTAACGTCAGTTTCTGTTTATAAAACAGAAAATGTTTACTTTGTCAATTATCAATAATCGAAATGAAGTTTAATTCATAAATCAAACTAAACTTCATAGGGTTAACCAAATTCTCTAATATTCTAAATAAGGAAAGCATTAGTTTAATATTTTATAATTCACAATGTGCACATCTTTAGAAAGATAAAGAAAGGCAAACAAGACACACGAAAGGTAACAACGTAGAAAAAAAAGATTATGCCACTGTTTTATCAGCTTCTATATTAAGAAGATTTTGGCCATATCTTTATGCCAACGGACGGTCACAGTCAGAAATTTTTTTAATAGAAAGATTTAGAATGAAGTTAGGTTGCTGTGTTTGTATGTTACTTAAGTCGGAAAAGTGTGATGTTTGACTTTCGATCTTTTTCTTGTTCGATCAATTAATTTTCGACAAAATTCATTTTGATTTTTTGTACTAGATTCGCTTATCAGAAAAGAATGCTTCTTTATTGCAGTTAAGTTATTGTTATCGTCAGTTATTAATTGAATAAAGGAATTGTTTGTTACCTGATAGATTAGAGGGAATGGATAAACAGCCAATATTAAAAATTATTTATTAGATAATAAAGCCCTGAAGGAAATCTAAATATTTGAAAATCGCTTGCAACAACAAATTAATAAAAAGAGCAACACTTTTCTATACAAAAAAAGATTTCTGAACTTTTATAAAATTATCTACCTATTTTCCAATTAACACGTAGGTACAAAATAATAATGTAATTTTAAAGTGAAAGAAACCTAATATTTATTTTTATTAAAAGTTTCATTCAAAGTTTAATAAGGTGTTGCTACTTTTACAGAAAAAAATTTAAAACGAGTCACGTAAATTAAAGCTCCTTTTTATCTACATATTAAGTTTTTCTAAAAAACCAATTTATAAAAATGTTGACACCTATTATTTATAGAAAATTATTTTATCCATTAAACGTAATTGTAATAACAGGTCTTCAATTTCCCCCTTAAAATTTATGAGAAGTTATTTTAAGTTAGATCCGCACATCTAAATTTTATGTAATCATAAAGTATGCCCTAAATTTTTTCCCGAATCCACGACCACTGGATTACCCTAATGCTCTTACCGTGAAGCTAATATCAGTTTCCTTCTAAATAATTTAGGGCCTAATAATGAAAAAAGAAACTTGTTTTCGTGTTAATTATCCTCTTCTTTATGACTCTCCTTGAAAAAAAAAGTTTTTAATTTTCCACAATCTTTATATTATCTACATGAAAACTCCGTCAAAAGAGACTTTGTCTTTTCACTTAATGATTTTCCATAGCACACTTTTTAAAGAAAACGATATAAAGGTAATGCTCTGCATATTTTACAGACAGATTCCATTTTAAAAAATCCTTTTACACGATACAGCCATTTGCGTTGGTGTCAGGTAACGCTACCGCACAAATGGTAGTAAAATGCTTATTTATACATTAGGACGATGCCGCTAAATTGTGCGAGCTTTCGTTTTATAGAGGAAATAATATGTGCTTAAAGCTACTGAAAAGTCTAGTTGATTATTCAGTAACGGTGACAAATTGTTGCGATAACTGAGGAAATTATAGTGTTTTGAACCAATTACTCTTTCTTTGGAAAAATTGTGCCCATGCCATGATTTATTATGTTTTTATTTCGAGTCACAATCGCGTTTTCATTAAATAAACGAGGTTAAAGGCGGTTTAAATCTCATATTATTTCTTTTATTTCACTAAAAGCAAAATTAATTCTGTCTACAATTTAATGAGTGGATTTAAATGGAATTGTCATTTAAGATATTTTAATTTTTTTTCTTCTCTTTATGCAAGGAATAAAACGAACAAGAATACCCCATTTAAATATAAGCCAATTTAAAGCCATATAATGCATTGATGTTTATTTAAAACCCTCGTTTCGTTCTTTAGTAGACGTACATAGTGTAGAATGTAGATGTCGTGCTTGCTGAAAGGAATTTACACTGGAAAGGAATCCTATGAATAGGTCTGCGTTGCCGTTGGCGTTTATAACGGGGTGCATTCCAGTCGTTATTCGCACACTTTCAGGAATATTAGTGTTTGGTTTACGCAGTCAGACGCATGCATGAATTGTTAAGTGAGCTGTTTTTTCATTCTTTATTAAAATCTCTGGTTTTGAATTTTAATTTTTGTTTAAAGAGCTCTTCTCACACACCGTGGAAATAAAACAGGGAAGTAGAGAAAAGGAAATGATGAACACTCACACAACGTAATAATAACTGTGATCTTTTTCACTTGGTATTTTCAACGTTAAATAAATTTCCGAGTTAATAAATTCTTGTAAAATTGAGCGGTTTTCTGAAACTTGTCATGAGCTATAAATACCATTTAATATTAAAGGGGTAAACTTTGCTCTCACATAGTGGAAGTATAACTTCTGACAGTGCATTCTTTTAATAAAAAGAAGAGGAAAACAGCTGAAGCACTACTTACCTGGCTTTTAAAGGGCATGAGATTATTGAATTGTACATACTTAGTTTTGGTTTTGCATCAAGATTATGTCATTATATTAAAAAGACTGGTGTAATTAAGTGAGTGTTAGTTTGTTAACTTATCATTCTGTACAACACTACCATTCCAATAAACTCTTCAGTATCGCTATTGCAATAAGTATGTAAGCATACAAGAGGAATTGCAATATGTAAAAAGGTTTTTCACCAGTGCGGAAGCAAAAACTATCTTAAACGATTATCATGACTTTTATCCAAGAATGGAGACGAAAACACGGCGGTTAGCAACGCTATTGTGAACTTACGTGCCAGTTATAACAATTTGTGGACCTGCAAAAGATCATTTTTATTTAATAAACAAGTTTGGCATATTATTTATGAGAAAGGCAGAGTTTAAGTAATTTAAGTAGAAATTCTACCAGATATCTAAGTATCACAAAGGTACTCACTGTTCCTACCTTCCTCTATTTTCAGAATTAAGGAAATGATCCGTAAATAGTTGCTAAAAGCCTTCATCCTTGATAAGCACAGATTTTCAACAATCCAGCAAAAGTCTCACCTAAAACAGGCACGCCTTTCAAAACCTCAAAACTGTCCTGTCGATCAAAGCCTTTACTGAATTTCCACTTAACCAAGCTTGGTTTCGATTTTATACGATGATACCAGGTCTGGAAACTACTCAAATGTCCCTACAGAATGAAACCCAATTAAAACGTGAATATCTTCTTGACCAAGCGATTGGAATTGCTAAATTCTGGATTCGGCGAAAATGACTCTCCTCCTTTACGTCTTGTAACTAATTTTTCGACAACGAAACAATCGACTATTGTATCTCAGAAGCATTTTTCATAATCCTCTTCTACACTACTGCAATTGCCTTTCTCTGATACCCAATACCTTAACCTCAACAGTTGGTTCTAAACAGCGTCGATGAAGGTGTCGATAAATTACACTCTACGCGCCAAAAAATATTTGAATTTCTGTAACTGACTTTGAACTGCCATGGTCTTACGTATGTTTAAAGAAATATTCTAGTACACTTTCCGTAATTAGTGATATTCAATACTTACCTAATTCTTGTATTTTGTTGTTTAATTAACGCTGATCGTGACATTACTTATTGGTTTTGTAGCTCCATCACAGTCACTATCAACTCGCGTATGACAAACTAACCTAAAATTCGTATTCGGATTCCGTCCTTCTTTAACCTTTATGCCCTGATTTTTGACTCTCTTGTGGTCGGTATGAGAAACTATTTCTTCTTCTTTGACCTTCTGAAGGCAGATGCACACCTGGTTTAGATGATTTGGCTTCGAACTTCCAATTTTTTTTCATATGAAGAAACTTTTTTGGTGAAACTTTAGAAAATCCTAAATTCATAGAAAGTTAAAATAAAAGATTTATTATTCATACACACCAAGAACGAATCGAGCTTGATTGCTTTGGAAAAAATTAAATGAGAACAAATGAGAATCAAGTTTACTCTCCAAAAATACCAAAAGCTTCTCTCAATCTCATATAAAGTTGTACCGCTTAGTAACAGTTGTCTGTAATATAAGGAAAAAAAGTGACACTTTTGTTTCTTCGGGTGCCTTTATTTCACGAGGCGAAGGCAAGCAAGAGCGCGCTCTTATCGAGTTTCATAAAATATAAGTTATTTTGTCGAGCTTTAAACAATTATCAAAAACTTAAATAAAAGTTAATCTAAATTATATTTTGCAACCAATTGTAAGATATCTTGAGTATCTCAACAAACAAAATAACTATGAAAATTAAACTGTAAGGAAACCAATTACTTTGTCTCTCGGCGGAAGAATTACTTTGCTTTCCGGCAAAATGCAATTGTCTGTTTTTGATCACAAAATGAGGGTCGACAGAAAAATCATTGAGCAACCCAGTCGCTTTAAATATTTACCTAAGAAAATTAAAAACAAACTGAAATTCAGCAGAAACCATCGGTTAGATGATTTGATTAATGCGCAAAAAGTCTTAATGTTTCCCATCTTGTGTAAAAAATATAGCGATGAGAAGGAAATGATTTCGTTTAGGGATTTTAAGAGTAAATTTATACAGAGTCAACTATCATGTTTGTTTTTCTAGAAGATATCCTGCGCAATATTGTTGATGTTGACAACGCTGAACAGTGCGTTGTTGCAAGTAGAGCTCTGTATTGTCAGTTAGATCTACGGCTGAAGATTTGCCAGGTACAACACGAGTTTTTTTGAGCCATAAGGATCTGTTGGGCATTTTGGACTTCTTGGCCCTACGGGTCAATCGGACCGTTTGGATCTGTTGAGCCATATGGATCTGTCGGGCCTTTAGGACAGTTTGGGTCGTCGGGCCTTTAAGACTTCTTGTCCTTTTCTGCTTCTCTATCGGACTGATTGGTCTAGAAGTTTTACCGTTAAATTTATACAGCGTGTGAGCTATCACGTTTGTTTTTTTAGAGACAATCCTGTCTACTATTGTTTGCGTTGACAACGCTGAACAGTCTGCATTGTTGCAACTAGAGCTCTGTATTGTCAGTTGAATCTATGGTTGAAAATTTGCTAGCTGCAACACGAGTGTTTTGAGCCATATGGGCTTGTAGAGTCTGTCGGGCCGTTCGGACTTCTCGGATCTGTTGGACCGTTCAATCTTCTTTGGCCACCAGGACCGTAGGGTCTTTTCTACTTTTCGACCCTTCGGGTCTATCGGGCCATTTAGATCTCTCGAGCCTGTTGAGCCATACGCATTTGTTGGGCCTTTTGGACAGTTTGGGCCGTCGAGCCTTGTCCCTTTCTTCTTCTCTATCGAGCCGCTTGGTCTAGAAATTTTAAGGTTAAATTTATACAGCATGTAAGTTATTACGTGCGTTTTTCTAGAAGAAATCTTGCCCACTATTGTTTAGGTTGAGTACACTAAATAGTCTGCGTTGTTACAAGTAGAGCTTTGTATTGTCTGGAAATTTGCCAGCTACAACACGAACTTTTAGGAAAATTAGTATAAAACGCTCAACTGATAGACCTTTTGAAAAGCAATCGCATTTTAGCAAGAGTCGTCGTTTTGGTGTTGCCAGATGGCTCATAAAGGATTTCCCCAGACGAAAGTTAGAATTCTCCCAAAAAGAAGAAAAATCTATTTGAAAGATTTTCCAAAAAATCTTTAGATTTATTTTAAATTGGTTTTCAGTGCTTCACATCATGATGTTTGATAGTAATAAAAACTAGGCAACAAGGGGCTTTTGGTTTTTGAATTGAGACAGCGGTTGGTCATCGTTGCGCTGAGTAATTTAGCTGATTATGCTGACCAGTGATGGAAAGTGGATTGGTAATTATTAATTATGATTAACTTCATCTTTCATGGGTGAATAGAAATTTGCCCAGCTTTTTACCCACAAGTGTTGAGCGTCAGATGTTTCACTAGTGAGTAGAGATTTTCTCATCTTGAAGACAGATTTCCTCATCTGGAAAAGCTGCATTGTTTATCCATCAAGAAATGATACAGATACCCTTACAGTTGAAACGGTCATGTCATTATCAAATCGCAATCCTCCAGTTACGATTGTAGCAACTTACTCCGACGCCTTAAAGCTGCTAGTTGTCCAAATTAATCTGTTCACAAAAATGTGTGCTTCTTTTCTTTCGCGCTGGCTTAGGATATGATGTGGCGTACATTTTTTTAACTTTAAGACCAAATGTACGCTCTCAACAATCCAAGAGCTGTAGGACATTAAGATACAGAGAGAGAAAAAGAAAGAAGAGAAGAATTTTGATTCTACACATGCCAATAAACTCTAATTTATCAATGAGATAAAGATTGTTTTGAATTCGCTTCTTCACTTCCTACCCCAGATGCAGTTCAACTAGAAAATTATTTTGGTAATTGGTGCAAGATCCATTAATAAAAACAGTGAATGTGTTGAAAGCTTAATAATGAATGTTTTTGGAAAATTTTTCACTTTTTGGTCACGTAAGTCCTTTGATTCATTGTATCTCGAAACGTAAGCGGAGAATGTATGGGGACTATGACTGTCAGAACCTATTTCAGCTTTTTGTAAGTAATTCTTGAAACAAATTTATTCTCTGCAGCTGATCAAAATATGAAGAGGAAGATATTTGATTTCCAAAACAAAAATTTTACATTTTATTTATTTTTCGTAAACTTTATTCACTCTATTAGAAAATAGCTTTTAGCAGATTGTTGAGGTTCGCCCATTTTAATTTTCTATGTTATTACTTAGAAGCTTGGCCAATGATTTGCATTATGCTTTGTAGATTTTAAAACCAGAAATTCAAATCGAAATACCACAGAAAAAGAATTTCACATTTAAAACCTTCCTAACTTATTTTAAAATGTTAGACGACGCAAATTAAAATATTGTTTGAACACAAAATATAATTTTGCGCTAGGGAAAGAGCTTTATTTATTAAAATGTTTTTATTCCTCTAAAACTGAAATTTAATTTTACATCAAGGCTTTAAGATAGTAGATTAGTACTTTTAATGTAACAATTAAACTTTTTTATGATGGTATTTAAATATACCTGAAAATGATTAAAAATAGAAAAAACTTTTATAAATAAAATACTACAGCTTTTACTTATACACGTTAACAAATAGGCAACTTTTAATATGTGTATTAACTCGAATAACAAATTTAATGACTTTTTCGGTAATTATTAATAAACCAACGCCAAAAGCAGCACAGTTAAACAATCTAGTAGATTCCATGTTTCCATTTCCAAACAAAAAAAAAGGGAATTAACCCTTGGAGAGTTTAAAAAAGTTGCTACTCATTTCGTTTCAATACTTAACGTTAATGGATATTTTTTTTGTGTTAAACAAAGGTAAATTTAATCACTTCACGTTTGTACACGAAACTGGACAAAATGTCAATATATATTGCATCGATTTCTGGCTATGAATTTTTCATAAGCAACTTGTACACGTGCTTTTGCTTATTTTTCTAATTTTTGCTAAAGAAGAAATCGATTTCATAATAAAACCATAAAAGGTATATTAAGTAAGTCATTCTTCCAATGAAATATTTTCACTGAACACAATGCAATTTTTATGAAAATTAAACTTTAAACTTATTTTAAATTTTTAAGCCGTCACTGTTATGTATGCTAAAAGAAAAATTTTGTAGTCTGACGGATAAGGTTGCCCGATTCACATTTCAGTTTTCAGTAGCAGCCACTTCATATCACATTTCCAAGCGTTCTGAACAACCTGACAGTTCCGTGACAGTAATACGGTCTTGGTAAGATATAGGAATCAAAATAAAGATAGGTGTATTTAAAAATATATTATATACGTTGTATATACGGTATCACGAGACGTGAATTTTGTGTGTTTGTAGGTTATTCGAACTTGACTTTTGACTTTGGGGAAACAAACGTGAAAGTTTATTTTCTGACACGTAATTTAATAAAAGTTATGAAACTCAAATAAAGTAATTTCAGACGCTTGTAGTATATTAGCTGGTTGAATACAGTAAGATTTCACGATATGAGGAATTATTTAGCAAATTAAAATCTTATAGTAAATAACATCTCACCATTTTACTTTTCTGTTATTATCAAAATAAGGTATGTAGGTAATAATTACACTGCAAAACCTTGTTTAATTTAAATCTAATCTAAATGTTATTTTATTTAGAATTATGCTGGAATATTTATAGGATTGCAAAAGGGTTTATAAATAAGATTCGCAACTAATAAACTCTTAACGATGTATATTGCAAGCTCATTAGCTCATAAATAATTCTAGGGAAGTTAAAAAATTGTAAATTCTCAATAAACTCCCTAATTATAAACTTCCTCAGAGGAATCTTAAATCTGCTAAAGCTAGCAACATTTTAGCTAAAAACTGCCTTTCAAAGATGCATCTAAAGTACTACAAATAGAATTATCTTGCCTTGCCTTGGAGCGATTGGCACGCTTTTTCATTTGGTAGCTTTGGCCAAGTCGATTTTGCCACGAACCTCGCTACTGCAATACACCTTGAAATGATTTCTAGGAAATCTTGCAATCTAAAAACGCGTCAAGTAATAATTTGAGACACTCACCAAACGTTAACCAGACGAACATCAAACATGTTAATATACCGGCACGTTTAATATCGACAAGATTTTCTTAAGCGAAGCTTTAATTACGTTTGCTTAGAAGAAAATAATTTAATTACAATTAAATCTTTATCTTTTTCAATCAGCTCGCAATGCCACTAAACAAAATGTTAAAAAAAACTTAATTTAGATAATTCATTTACGAGAAAGAAGAGCACAAACGTGACCACAAATTAATCACAAATCTTTATGCTGGCTTATATAAAATGAAATTGTTTAGAATGAAACTCTAACCCCCACGCCCCATCGATTTTAAAACCTAAGAATACCATCATAGTTACAAAAGGTAGGAGTAGAAATTAATACCAGGTAGCTATCAGCAAACGTTTGTTTCACATAATCAACTGTTCTTTTGGCTGTACTAAAAAGATTGGAGCTTCTGTGGTTTCCCTTTACTCTTTTGTTTTGAAATTTGCACTGGTCTTCAATTCTTTTGATTACAAAACAAATGGATTTGGGGATTTGTATTTTATTTTGCTTTTATTTCACTTTTATTTGTTTTATTTGTAATTTATTATTTGACTCTTTTGATTTCTTTTAATGGCTTATCAGTTGAAATGAAACAAAAGTGGGAATTAAAGTTAAGAAAGAGAAAGTTTGTAATTTTGAAAAATTTTTGAGATTCTTGAGGATTTGCTTCTTGCTGCATATTTAGTTGCTGGGGTTTGGCTTATAGAGACCTGCCCGGGTTGAAACTCCGATTCAGATAGGGCGGGGCCTCATTTTAAAAATTCATCGGGCGTACATGCGATCACTCGGGCCGTTTGGTCTTGCCAAGTTGTTGGATCCTGTCTGATGTTTCGAACCATACGGATCTATCTGTCATTTTGGACTTCTTGACCCTTCGGGCTTCTCGGGTCTGTTGGACCGTTCAAGCTTCTCGGATCGTCAGGACCGTAGGACCTTTTGGACTTCTTGGCCCTTCAGGTCTATTGGGCTGTTCAGATTTACGCGTCTGTCGGACCGTTTGGGCCATCGAGCCTTTTAGACTTTTAGGCCTTTCGGGTTTCTCTGTCAGACCGCTTGGGTTGTTCGAATCTATCAAGAAGTTATCGGGTTTTTCTATGGCCACGTCAAACTGGGTCGGATGGAGTCCAGTTTGGGAATTTCAGCCCGTGCAGGACTGTACTGGCTTATGATATTGCTCGTGCCACTGCTGGAGCTATTGTTATAAGTTGCCTGGACTCAGCTGGTTGAACTGGTGTAACTGCTGGCGATGGTTGGCGAGGCTATTAGTTGGCTGAGTGAACTAGGATCACTGCGCTTCTGCTGATCAGTCTTTAGCTGTTTATGCTCCTGAGCTTCTTCAGGCAGAGTGGTGGCAGGACTTGGTGGGAGGACATACATCAGAACAATATAACTCTGGTTTTGTTGATTTTCGTGCCCCGCTTTTTTGTTTGAAAGTGGATGTTGGCAGACGTGGTAATAAGTAGACTGGAGTGCCAGCGTCCAACTGGTTTTGGTAGGGAACGCGGAGTGGTAGTAAGCAGTTTGTACGTCGTGTTATGTATTATTGTTTGTGTCGTCAGTAGTAGCGCATTGACTAAGGTGTTGGTTGTCGGGACGGTTGGCGGTGGAGATAATAAAAATGGTTGGATACATACTGGATGTTGATATTGTTTGTTATTGGTTGTTGACTGCGTCTTCTGGTTAACGACCACAAAAGCTATTTCAGGGTCCCACCGCCACGCGCACTGTGGATGTGAAATTTGGTAGCGGTTGGTAACAGCAAACAGTTGCAGTAGTGGAAAGGGACTTTGGAGCCTCAATTTTATTAACTCAGCAGAGCGCAATAAAGACGTACGTGGGACAGCGCACTGGCATAAGGGCTTACTGAACCCGGCTGCCTACGCTCTCGAAACATAGTATACACTACGTGCAACTGCAATTTTTGGTAGCCCGAGAAGAGTTTTTGAAGCCTAGTGGAAAGGAACTTTGGGACCTCAATCTTATTAACTCAGCATAACGACTACTTTGCAGAGCGGAATAAAGATGTACGTCGGACAGCTCACTGGTGCAAGGGCTTACTGAACCCGGGTGGCTACACTCTCGAAACATAGCATAAACCACGTGCAATTGCAATTTTTGATGGTCCGATAAGAGCTTTTGTAGCCTAAATACCATAAATGCTGCAAATAAGTCAACAAGGTTTTCTAGTTGTTTATAGGATACTATCTGTATCTTAAATTAGCTTTGTAAGCTAATTCTAGAGTTTCTAACCGTAATTCCTACAGCAGAGTATTGATTAAAATCCGACACAGTTCAAAATCTTTACGAGCTCAATCCTAATTGAGTAAAGGTAAGTTAAACCTATCAGGCAATGATTTCTTTTAACTATTAGTCATTTTTATCTCATAAGGTAGGATGTTTACAGTAAACCCTACGGAAAGAAAAAAATGATCTAGCAACTCCGTGACATTATTCTTTTCCTAGACAGATTTGGCTTTAGAAAAGGTTAATAAACTTCTTCAGGTATCAGTATTTATAGCGTCTTCATTCTTTCCCAACCTCTACTATTATGCATTGGAAGGTTCACCTTTAAAATTCTCACTTTGATTGAAAAGCAGTCTCTCAGCTTCTAAAGTAAGTCCCTTCAACGGGAGAATAAAACACCCTGATCTTTCTTTATTTCCGAAGTCTGTTAATTTCCTTTTTTCTTATAGGAGGCACTTTCTGAGACATAAAAATGCCAAACTCTCTCTGAATTCTGTAGGACATAGCCCTCTCTTACTCTGTGAAATTCAACAAGATGTTTCCCTTCACCGACCCATAAAAAAATACCAAAAAATACTTCTTCTGTTTTTATAAACTCAAAAGAACGTTGCCCTCCTCTAATCAGTGCAATGTTTAAACACGTTCGTGCTATCTAACTAGGTCCGTTCGAATGAGAAAGAAGGAATTTTTGCAAGTGCTTGCATATCAACTTCTCATGCAAACCTTGCCAATGAGGTATGGTGTAAATTCAAGGTCTTTAGCTTGCAGAAGAAAATAATTCATAACTGGAAATTATAATCAATAACAAAAAGTTTGTTGCTAATTCTTGCCTTTTCGTTCTGGTTCTTTAATTCTGATAGACTGAAGTATAGTGCAGAAAGGTTTAGGAACCATAGGGCATTATTTTATGTCACGATCATATACCAAGATCGTTATGATAATGATTTTTGGGTTTAAGATGACAATTTGGAGCTGTTCTAGACGAAATTGATTCAAACTACCTTGCATTTATGTAACTTTTGACCACTAAGCCAACTGACTCACTTTTCAGTGCCAATGCACGATCTTTATTTATTTTACTTTGTTAGGAACGAATTCAACTAATTTTTCAGGTAGGATCTAAAGCTCTAGTAAGAACCACTTAAGTTGTCCCAAACCAAAAATGAAAAAATTCTGTGTGTTGCCAATAGGCCCATATATCATGATACAAATGGTTCAAGTTTTAATTCAAAAAAAGAAAACAACCGACTTGAAAAAAATTATCAGTCTGCGAAATCTAATTGAATTGAAAAATCCGAACAACTGACTCAGAAGTCAAGACGTTCCACAGATCCAAAAAGCTTAACCGTCTTGAATGGTCCAGAAAAAACCAATACAGGTTTAAGAAGACAAGGATATTCCGGCTCAAAGCATGTTGGCGGCCTTTTGCAAAAGTTGTTTTTGCTTCCTTAGAGGGTACCTCCTCAAGGCATATGGGGTCTCCTCGGGCTTCAAATCAGACTGATTTCGAAATAGACATTTGGAGGTCCTTGTTCTTGTAAAATGACAGCCGGGTGGCAACCTTACTTTGGCTCTTTTAGATTGCGCCTAATATGCCTAACGTTTTGTGTTAGCCCTGATCAGTCATCGTACAGCTTTCACAGTGTGCTTGCTATTTGAGATGTGAAATATTTTAAATTCTTGCTTAAAAATGTTTTTCTTTGTTCCTTCTTCTGGATGCAAAAATGCGTGATGTAGAACCAAGTGAAATCTAGTCCTAACAAAGAAACTACACTACTACGTCCTATGTACATATGAAATAATACAGAAAACATAAATAGAACACATTCTGCTGTAGATTTCCCACCTAAGGTTTGATTATCAGAAAAAGAATTTGATTCAGGCTGATGTCGCATTTTCCATAAAATTCTTAACGGAACAAACAATTCAGGAGAGGGGTGTACTCTAAAAATATAAATTCTCCTAACAAAATCTCTAAGACATTCCATTATCAAAACAGAAAAGAAAATTGTTTAAGATAAACATTTATATTTTGTTGATCACCCTGTATTATTACATCTAACCTCAATAAGTTTGTTAAGCTGTTGCTACTATATACGTTATAAAATCCCATCAGTTAAATGTGTAATTGAAATTAATTTTAAGTTTTGTACGGTTATTAAATCAGAAATGAAAGGAAACATTAGTTAAAAGGAACGCTAAACTTGAACATTCAGAAAATTATAATTTTGGAATCTGTAGAAAATGTGGCAACAAATTCGACACCCAAATTAATTTACATACATATACAGCACTCGCGGGAAGGTGTTATGAAATACACAACTTTTAGTTTATCTTTCGTTTTGGTGTACACCAAATGTATTTAAATTTACATACCTTAAATGTAAATGCTTTAAAAGTCATACAATTTAATCTGTTGTTGGTTTAAATAATAATAATTAAATTGCATGTTTTGTGTTCCTTCAGGCAATTGAAAGCAAAAATTATAATTAATCGTATCTGCAGAAAATTCTGTTTTGAAATCTGTGCATTAAACAAGGTCTCTAGCGTGCAACTAATGAAAATTACACTGCGGCGTGGATGCATCTTAAAATTGGCGTATTAATTTTCACATTCGCGTGCCTTTGAAAAGTTTTACCTTTTTCGTTTCGAGTGGAGCTTGTTTCCCTAAGCATTAAGGGTAATAAAATGTAAATGCATTCATATTTTTATTCAAAATTTTAATCTTAACCTTATTTGCAGTCCCTTATAACACCATTAAAGGACGAACCGGGGCATAATAGCTATGGCACTTCCACTGTATGTATATGTCGTAGTAATACGTATATACGGAGACTTTTCGCAAAATGGGGAAAAATTGAAGAGTCTTACAGTGCGCACAAATAACCCTCTTGAAACCATTTTCTTGATACTTCTATTGCTATTAGAGGTTAGTATTGATGCAGTCGTCACATGCAATCTCCAGTTCAGACTTTGCTGCAGTAATCAGACCGTAGTATCTGGAACACGTTGCAGTAACCTTTGTTAAATTTGGTTTCACAATAAATTGCGGGTTCCTTTATTATTTTCTTTTTTAATGCCATTACTAGCATGAAAAAGACAGTAACGTAAAAGCTTTTGATAATTTTTAAAATGCCGGAATAGATTTGAATATTAAATTTTATTTATATTAAAGATAGGTTTAGTGCCAATAAAATGTGTATTTTACAATGCAGCAAAAGTTTTTAGTTCCAAATACAATTTGAAATATTTAAAATTGTTTTATAGAAAAATCCGCTTACTGAACTACTTTATGGTTACTAATAACGTACTGCAATTTGGAGTGAGCTGCTATTAGGGAGCTATGCAGTTGCTTTTCGTTAAATAATAAATACATTCTAAAAGCTCTGCATTATCCTATTTCAATCTATTTTTAGCTAGCCCTTATTGCTTGTTTTCATATCATATCGTCTATATACCTACTCGCAAATATCTGCATTTCTATGTGAATGTTGGAAAAATAGTTTTTCAGTTTCTTTGTGACAAATGGCAAACAAAACTTGTCGCTACTATGATGATACTTTTAATTTTGGTTCAGAACAGGAAATTTGTAGACGTAAGAAGGGATGATCTCTGGGCGACCTTTATGAGCAAACCTTTCACTTAAAGACATACTGTTTTTTATGACGAGTTAAAAGGATGTTTTAAAGTTTCCAAACTAAAACTATCAATTTTAATGATTACGTCAGTTTTACAGTCAGCAGAAAATGCTGCTAAACTATCAAACAATACTTCCAAAAGCACTTGGGCTGGGCGTGTAGATCTTCAGGTCGGTTGTAGTTATCTTAGGTAATAAACTAAATTATTTTGTTTATTTAAACATTTCTTACAAGACGGACTTTAAAATTTCGAATATGCCGGTGCTTGTAATGTTAGTAATAATAGTAAACAAGACTTGTTACGTTCCTTCAAAAAAATTAGCTGTTTGCCTGCTGATTTTAAGTTCTTAAGAATTAATGTCTTATAGAATTTATACAGAATCAAACTTGAATTATTATTTGGAGTTGCCAATTACACACAAATTAAAAATGTTTAGATTTCACAAAAAATGGTTTAACCTCAAATACTTCCTTAGCGGTCAGGTGCGTACGTCTTTACTGAAACAAAAACTTTACTTGCAAGAGCTTCCAATATACATAGAGCTCTAGTGTTTACTGATAGGAAACAAAGATACCTACAACACGATATCATCGATTAATTGGGATAGACGGACGAACTGAGAAATAGTATTCCGTGTCAGTGAAAGGTAAAAAAAGAATCTTTAGTGCATTAAGAACGCATTCCAAGTTTCTTTTTGCATTTTAAATACAGCTGACTTCATCAGCTTATTTTTAGCAGACTTAATATTTTTTGTAAACGCAAATACATTTGTGTACTAAAGGTTAACTGATCTTACCCAAATAAATCTCCAAAACCTTACCTACGATTCTTCCAGCTGCCTCTATCTAACGGTAAGTTTCCAATCCAGAAACTGATTTTTTAGCGCCTAACATGAAAAACACTCAGGCAACATCACCATTAGTAGATCAAGAAAGAAACAGCAGAATCTACCAACATAATTTGTATTTCACGTTTCCAAACAACAGGAATCCACCGTCCAGACAAGCACTCAAGGCCCGCCTCTTCCTTTGCCCTGTGATCAGTTAGAACAGTAACAACATTGATATGTCATCATGTACGTCACCATCATCATTCTTTATTGTAAAGAAGCTTTCACCGCTCTAGAAACTATGAAAACATCTCTCCAGCTCGATGTAAATAAGTCGTGGAATTTTAACTGCAACATTCATTCGAAACGATCAGCACATGTAAACTAGCATTCAGCCAAAAAAAAGTAAAAATAGAGAAAACTAACAAACACAAACAAAATTTACTACTAGAGGCCATGCCACCAACGATCCCATGAACTTGAATGACTTCACTGAAGAAGTAGAGTTTCTTCTCAATTGATGCTAGCGGTAACGAAGAGCAGCGCGACAAACAAAACAGAAACAAAGAAAGCACGCGTTGTTTTCTTTCTATTGCCAAAAGGCTACGAGGAGCCTCAGAGCAAATCTAAGAGCATCTGCGAGGTCAATGTTGGTTCCGTAATTGTTGGTTGGTTGAGATGGGCGGGGTTGATTATTATTTGGGCGTGTCTGAGTTTATGATAAAGATTGATGGTAATTAGTTGAATTAGCAATAAGCTATGGAAGTAGTAACGAGAATATTTTCGAGGACAAGAGATAGATTCCTTACGTATTGACGAAACTCCCAGTTAGTGTCCAGATTCTTGCCTTGCTGACTCGACTTTTTTTTTGGTTATTAACTATTAATTTAGAAATTAAGCAATTGCTTAGAGATTTGAAGTTTGCATTGATCGACTTCATCAAAGCGCTCAATCAGACAGCAAGAGGACGGACTGTTACAAAACAAATGAATCTGCAGTCAAATGACCAGTCTGATAAAGTTCATATGTCTATGTTCGTACAGGATCTAGGCGTATCCTATCAGGTTTAAGTCGAAAAAGAATAATTTGGGGTTTTTTTCGAATTAGGCTTAACTCTTCATTGTTGGAATCAAGTCCTTAACCAGGAGAGAATTCTAGAGCCGATAGCAATGGTCTGATAGCAATACAAGTAGAAGAAGACTGGAAAAAGAATTGATCCTTGGGAGACTCCAGCAAGTGGAGTGATCTCTCTTGAGAAGTTTTGTCTGACTCTAACTCTTATGTTATGCTCGATATCTAGAAGCGGTCAGAGTTGACGGCACTAATGATTTCATTAGAATGAAAACAAAAAGATTAGGTAGAACGTCAATCGACCGATTTAAAGACCAAACGGATGGTCAGAAATTTTGTAAGGTAAATTTATCGGCGACTATTCTTTTGAAGATTCTGTAGATTAACATTTAATAGGTCAAAACATCTATATTAAGAAGGATCGAAGAGTTTTTTTTTATTGAGTTTGGGAATTATAATAACGGCGGTGGTTTTCTAGGAGGAATATACCCTGCGAAAAAAAAACTTTACTTTTCAAGCAAATGCAAAATGCATTTTTACTAGTTTTATATTTATTTATTTATTGTGGTTGCTTTTGGGCCTTACGGCGGCGGTAAAGCCGGTGCCTGGCTGAAGAACGAGCATTGTGTACCATCCTTCTCTTTTTTACATTGTATCGAGCTCAAATTAATATTCTCCTCTTATAGCTAAAAAGGTGTATAACCTACAATAACCCTGATTTGATTTCCATGAACACAGTTAACCCTTTATTGATCATCTTCTAGCAGCAGTAACCAAAAGAAAAAGTTATCGTTACCGTTACACAAACACTTCGACCGGCCGATCCGCATCGTTTCTCCTGCATTTTCTTATTGTCCGTAACGGAACGGACGTCTTCCGGTGGCCTTTTCCTGGCATGGACTTTTCCCGGCAAGGATATTTCCCGGAATACAAATAAAATTGGGGTTTCAACTTTGCTTAGTCCACAATATCATGTACGAACATAATATTGAGCTGATTATAACCTCTAACCCAACCTCTAACTTAATCTTTAACATAACGTCTAACTTAATCTCTAACCTAACCTCTAACGTAACTTCTAACCCAACTTCTAACCTAACCTCTAACCTAGCCTTTAACCTAGCCTCTAACCTGATCTCTAGCCAAACCTATAACCTAACCTCTAGTCTAACCTCTAACTTAACCTCTAACCTAGCCTCTAGCCTAGTCTCTAACCCAACCTTTAATCTAACCTCCAACCTAACCTCTAACCTAACCTCTAGTCTCACCTCTAACCTAACCTCTAAGCTAACGTGTAACCTAACCTCTAACCCAGACTCTAACCTAAGCTCTAGCCAAACCTCTTTCTTTTTGTTTTCGGGGAGGAGAAATGCTCATGCACACCCCGCCGTTGCTCTTGGCTGAGCGGCAGGATAGTGTGGGACGCCTTCCGACATAGGAGGACCTATTCACTAAAACTCCTACCCTCTTTTCGCACCATTCATACCAAAATCACTGTAGTATTTCTTCAGTATGATTGGTTTAAGCTTCTCTAGCTATATCACTCATTTTCCTTTTCGTCGCTTTCTTTTTGCGTTAATACCTTTTGACATACTTCTCAATATATTTCCACGTGTCTTCGCTTTCCAGCATCGTGGTTACGCCTTTTTCTACTGTGATCTCTTTCTTTAGCTTGTTTTCTAGCTGTAGTTTTTGCCGTCGCCACTGCTGGCATTCAAAAAACGTGTGCTGCGGTGTGTCCACCTGCTCGCAGTACCAACATTTATCATCGTCCTTAATCTTGAATCGTTTCATGTAGCTGTTGAAGCAGCCGTGCTCTGATAATAATTGCGTAAGGTAGTATTTAGTTAACGCTCCTATGTTTCCTGTTTACAAATTTTTCCAGGATGGGAATTAGTCTTTTGGTCCACGTTGCCACTCCGATATTTTCTCTCCACCTTTCCTGCCATCTGGACATCTCCCTTTTCATTTCTTCTTCTTTCTTTGGTTTTGTTTTGTTGTACGTATTATTTCTTTCATCAATCAGTAGGGAGATGGGTGCTTGTGCTGCTTCGGTTGATTGTGCGATATGCACTGCACACCCTAATACTTGCCCTTCTTTGTAGACTCTCCATCTTTTTCAGGTACATCTTTTTTAATTTCGTAGGCCACGGTGGTGCTGCATAAAGCATTATTGAAAGGGACATTCTTGCCAACATTTTCCTTTTTTATAGCCAATCGTAATTCCCAAATATTTGATAGCGTCTTTACTACTTAACACGCCACCACTCATTTCTAATTCTAGTGTTTTGAGTTTATATCCTCCGTATATAATGGCCATTTCGGCCTTTTCCGTGGCCAGTTTTAATCCATTTTGGGCTATCGCTCCCGTGATCTTTCTGTTTTGGCTTTGGCTATTACCGCGGTATCGTCAGCAAATCCGATCACTTTTGTCCCAACTGGTACTCTTGTTTTTAGCACGCTGTCATACAACAAATTCCTTGCCTTTGTATATTACCGCTCTCTCATTGAGATAGCTGCCTATTACTTTTTTAAGATAGTGGCTTACTTTATAGTTGTTGAGGGCGTCTATTATTTTAGCCCATGGCGCCGAGTTGAACGCATTTTTTATGCCCAAAGTAACTAATATGACTAGCTCTCTAGTTTTGCTGCTTTTATCTTTTTCTTCCTCTACTGCCTCGAACACCCTTTTTATTGCCTCTATAGTAAACTTTCCTTTTCTGAATCCATATTAATTCTTGGAGAGGCTTTTGTTCGTTTCATCTCTCAAAGTCTCCGCGATAATCCGTTCCAATACTTTAACAACGGTGTCCATTAGGCAGATAGGCCTATATTTTACTTCCTGGTCTTCGGTTTTTCTTGGTCTAGTGCTGGTGGTACTCTATCCAGGCCAGTAGCTTTCTTTTCATTTATTCGCTTGCACGCTCTCTCTACTAAACCTCTAACCTAACCTCTACCCTAACCTTTAACTTAACATCTAACAAGCTCTCTTGCTGCTGACTGGTTACAACCAGCTCAATATTAGGTTACTACATGATATTGTAGACTAAACATAGTCGAAACCCCAATTTCACGTGTATGCCGGGAAAAATTTACGCCACGAGATATACTTGCCGGGAGAGATCAGTACCGGGATACTTCCATGCCGGAAGATATCCGTAATGTCATTAGATGGGACGCTCTCTGCGTCGTTTTTCGAAATCCGAAGATAAGGATCTCGCTCAATCCAAATTTAAATGTATCTACCTAAGATTTTTTACTTGGTGACGTTAATACTTGCTTTGCCATATGTGCTGTGTTGCTTCTTAGTCTATTGTAAATTAACTTTTACAAATTGTACTCCTGCAACCCTAAGATTGACTGTAATAATGCAAAGAGCCGTTTTTCTATTGCAGTCGCTGAAACTCAGCGATCCGAAGAAACGGTCAACTGTATAAATTTCTTAGGTAAGCCATAAAAAGATTTTCCAAAAGAGTTTGTAGAGTTGTTAGCGTCAAATGAGCTAAGCAATCCTGCAAACATGCTGTACGACATAAGATACAAGATCTAGGAAGTAGACAGATTCTGTGTATTCAAGACTCTGCAATGATCAACAAATTGATTAATCTCTGCCTGCTTCATCAACAAGTGACCTCTTTGCAAGAGACTTTCATTCTGCTTCGCTTATATGTAACAGATCAGACCTTGTGGTGGTGTTAGATTTAAGCACCTGTTACTGATTGAACAATGCAAAAAAAAAATTACCAGGAGGCATGTTTGAAGAAGTTGCCATTGGAAGAAGTTTCTTGATAGATGCTCTTGACTGATTATTTAAGGTCGCTTAACTGTGAGCTACGTACTAATTCCAAGTCTGAGTATTAAATGACTTTTTATTGTATTATGATGACCACCTCATATTAATGATAAAAACTTAGTTGTAAAGTTGAATATCAGTAACCAGGAATAGTGAAGGAGTTCTCAAACAGTTAGATGTTCAATTTGTCACTTAGAACACTTTGTGGTTTCAAGCTATTGGTTTTAATACATTCTGTGGTTTCTCTATAGTTATAAAACGTAACTGTTACATCTTTCGTAAAAGAGTAATTAAAGTGAAAACACTAGCTTTGATTGTCATACATTATCAGTATGTGCTTATCGAACTGAAATGTGTGTATTAATATCAATCAGTGTTCTGGATACTTTTTCGTTCCTATATAAATGGAAAGAACTTGATTTAAAACTAAAATCTTTGAACAAACCTACCGTAATTGTATAAAGTAAAACAATTTTTTAAATCGCATAAAAAACACATTTTCTGACAGTCCTTTTTTATAAGCAAAGATATCACTAAATCACTGCCGACTTGAATTTAAAAATATAGGACATCTCTTCTAGCGAAATCAATATTTTAAATTGATAAAAAAACTCTTCTATATATCTCCTGAGTTGTAAAAATTTAATAACGCTATCTAGGAGGGTCGTCTCGGAAACTCTTTGTGAAGACATATAATGACGCCTTGTTTGTAAAAACTAACTTTCAGAGCGTTCGATATTTTAAATCAACTTGAAATTAGCTTGAATAATATGTTTATGGTACCCTCTAGAATGCTTCCGTGTGTTATTTTATTTATAAGTCCTAGTTGGAAACTACCAGTCTATTACTAATTTTTCCTCGGGGTATAACGTATAAACGTTACTTTTAATAGAATATTCAGTACTGTAAAATATATAATTTGTGAAATTACATAGCGAACCAACCAACCCCTCAATTTAATGCTGTCTAGAAGTATCTAAAAACTTAAACCGTAACGTACGTCAGAATTTTATATCCCCCTCCACATAAATTCAGTTCGAATAAATCCTTAAATAATGCAAAAGAACTCATTTTCGAAGTAAAGGTAAATTAATTTCTGTTTTATTAAAGACTCACGGTTTAAGTTAATGTAGTAACACCGGTAAAATTAGAAAATTTATGAAAAAGAGTAAATCATTCGCATTCGCTACGACACGGTCGAAACAAATATTAAAAACGTAGTCTGGCCGAATACATAAATTTTCATCTACTTTCTTTCAATGAAAAATAATGTTTTCCCAGTGTTGAAAACTTGTAAAAGATTTCATTCGCGACACCGTCGTGTAAAATTGCCTGGGGCGTAGATAATTAGAATTTGAAATTCAAATCTATATGAATTATTTAGATTTCGGGCCGGGGTAAAAAAACCTCACATTTATAATAGCGCAAAGTATGTAAAAGGATAATAATCTTAAAATCAAGTAAAATTACTTATGAGGTGTTTCTCCTTCTCTTTTTTTTATTTTCGAGAATGCCGCGCCGAAAACCGCAACTTTATTGTAGTTGTGTCGTAAATCTTCAAATTGTGTTAAATTACAGCTATTAATCCATTCAGACAGGAAATGATTGTAATTTTATTTGAAAACAAAAATTATGGCATTTAATTCCGGTTTATGTGTTTATGATTTCAGATCATAAATAAACAAGAAAATAAAATGTGGAAATTTTCGTACGGAAAGTTTTCTATAGGAAACTTGAAAGGTTTAATAAAACTTTTTTGTTTGCTTAAATTCGATGTTAAATTTAGGAACTGTCACTTAATAAACCGCGTGTCATGTTTATTTTTATTTGTGAAACCCATTGAATA
Source organism: Ignelater luminosus (assembly GCA_011009095.1). Taxonomy (NCBI): domain Eukaryota; kingdom Metazoa; phylum Arthropoda; class Insecta; order Coleoptera; family Elateridae; genus Ignelater; species Ignelater luminosus. The sequence continues at coordinate 133,230 of VTPC01090882.1, forward strand.
GCAGTTATTTCGGTCGAGAAAGCTTTAAATAATTCAAAGTAGTATTGAAGATGTTAAAAATAGGATAAATGAAATACAGAAGATGTTTAAAGAAGTATGCTTACATTAGACTGATACAATAACTGTCAACTTCAATCCTACGTATTTAAAACCAGTACGTGCATGAATCCTCACACCTTGAATTAAATAGGCTTAGAATTTAACACAAAACTAAATATCACCAATACTGTTGATTTTATACAAATTTATAAAGAAGTCGATGTGTGTCAGTGTTCTAGCTGTAAATCTTGATTGAATCTCGATCGCCATGTATTTCTATATCTAAACCATTAAAATGCAGTATTTATTAAAATTATACTTCTTTCTTTCATTTGGGCTCTACTTGCCTAGGGGATACCATCTCGTGGATTCCACGCCAAAGTAAAAAAAAGTCTTTTGGTGGCCGATAACGTGACCACTTGGGTATCCGGGGCTAAAACAATATTCTTTGATGAGGAGAAATCAAAAAGTAAAAAGTTGCGAAGGTCTAAGATCAGATGAACGCCTCAGACTGTTTTGGACCTGTGTCAAAAATTCCAGGCCAGTTGAACTTCTCACACTAATTGACTTTTCCTTTAATATCGGACAAGGTGTTGCTCCATTTCATTTTTAATTCCAAAAATCTTGAAACGTCAACACATTGAAATTTGAGATGGAAGAATAATTTCCACGAGTGACAGACTTGCATTATTAAATTGATCATGTTGGACATCAGAATTTTCGTGTCTGCTAAGATTTTCAAGCCAATCGATTCTTTTGTATTGGACTTTCATAGTGAATGTGCTGTTCGAGTTTTGCTAAATTTGTCAGCTGACGTTACAGAGTTTATTTTTAGCTAAGTAAGACTTAGGACAAAAGTATTGATGAAGAATCTTTACCACAGAGAAACATTCAAATTAAGAATTTAAATTTGAGTTTATTGCAGTTACATATACAGTCTTCAAGGCAAGTATCAGAACATACTTAAGTTTATGGTAGCCTCTCGTATACATTCTTTTCTATTATTTTAGGTTGCAAAGTTGCAAGAGCCTGCCATTTGCTTCTAAGCAATGAGCACCCTACCCTCAAAACTAAAGGTTGCAACCATGCAAAACAACCTGACACAGAAATAAAATTTTATGAAATCTTAGATATGCTCTTTTTCGGCAGTGGAAAGGAGAAAGTTATAATGGCACATTTTTTTCAGATTTCTATGGATAAGATTCTTCCACGTACAATAGCCGAAATCCTGGTCAATTACTAGATTCATAAATTTCTACCATAGATTTCAATATTTTACATTTTACATAAGAAAAATCTTACTTACTTACTTAATCTTCGCCTTGCCATATCTCTTCGAGTGTAGAGGCCGTGAAGCTCCGTTTGGTCTGTTCCGGTTTCTGTCCATCCAGGGTTTCCGCTACGTTTGACTCCCAAGATTCTTTCGGTCTTTCTTTAGGTCTCTTCCCGTACACCCCCATCTCCCACACTTTTTCCACTACTCTCTCTCCCGGCATCCGCACTAAGTGACCAAGCCATCTAAGTTGATTGGTTTCTATTCTATTTCTGTTAAGGACTTCACCTTTAGCCTTCTTCTTATTTCGACACTATCTTTCTTCGTTACACCTTCGATCCTCCTGAGTATTCTCATTTCACAAGCCTGAAATGTTTGTTTTTGTCTGACTGTAAGCGCCCACGATTCACTTCTGTGTAGAACAATAACTGACTTGTACACTCTCACCTTAGTGATTCTTGATATTTTCTTTTTCCCGAAAAACTTGAAAATTGATCCGTTTTGTTCTAGGTATTTAAAATTTTCAATCTGCTTCGCCTCGTAATCTCGTATTTTAATGTTTAATGTTTTGTTCTTTTTAGCGATCTCCATCAGTTCCGTGTTGTCTGCGCTGATTCGTAGGTTGTTCTCAGTAAGCGTCTTGTTCCAGAGCTCGAGTATTCTTTGAAGCTAGATTTCGTTTGCGGCCAAGAGCACTAAGTCGTCTGTGTACATCAACTCTCTTATTGCCACCGTTTCGAGTTTTCTCACGTCTACTCTGGCCTCTCGCACGGTTTTCTTCACCTACTGAGCTAAGTCATCCATCAGTGTGATGAACAGGAGCGGGCTGATGATACCACCTTGTCTTACGCCTTTCGTAGTTGCAAACTCATTTGATCTCAAGTTTCCTGTCCTAATAAAGGGTTTTCCAATAAGAGGTGTTATTTTGAATAGCCCACTATTTCGGTAGATGTCACTTTTGAAGCTATCATTTTTTAACATTTGACAAGTAGAAACTACGCCATTAATAAATATGGAACGATACACGCTTCAACAACGCATTGAAATTATTAAAATTCACTATAAAAATGGTGAAAATTTGGCAGAGACGGTTCGTAAAACTCGAACATTTTTGAGTCACCGCGAAGCACCTTGTCGGACCGCAATACAGAAATTGGTGAAAAAATTCGAGCTCTTGGGACAAGTTAGTGATGTGAAGAATAAAACCCGTGCACGTCGCTCAAGAACAGCCGAGAATATTGCTGTTGTAGCCGAAAGTGTTAAAGAAAACCCAGGTTTGTCCATTCCTCGTCGTTCTTTGGAATTAGCCATTCCACAAACGTCATTACACCGTATTTTGCATAAAGATTTGGGTCTTAAGGCTTATAAAGTCCAGTTAACACAAGAACTCAAGCCGGCCGATCATCAACAACGTCGTGTCTTTGCTGATTGGGTCGTTGAAATGCATGAAAATGATCCAGAATTCCATCGAAAAATCATCTTGAGTGATGAGGCCCATTTCCACCTCGGTGGCTTCGTCAACAAGCAAAATTGTCGGATCTGGGGCTCAGAAAATCCAAGAGTTATTGTTGAAAAGTCTCTCTATCCTCAACGTGTGACTGTTTGGTGCGGTTTATGGTCCGGCGGAGTCATTGGACCTTACTTTTTCGAAAATGAGGCTGGAGCAACAGTTACGGTGACTGGATTGCGCTATCGAGAGATGATTAACGATTTTTTATGGCCGGAATTGGATGGTATTGATCTGGACAACGTTTACTTTCAACAAGACGGCGCTACGTGCCACACAAGCAACGAAACCATTGATCTTTTACGGAAAAAGTTTCCGGACCGTGTTATCTCTCGAAGAGGTGATCACAATTGGCCACCGAGATCTTGTGATTTAACACCTTGCGACTTCTTTCTTTGGGGCCACGTGAAAGAGAAGGTCTACGCCAACAGCCCAGCGTCGATTCAAGACCTCAAAGATGGAATTCGTGAGGCTATCGAGGACATAGGGCAGCCACTTTGCGATTTGGTTATGGAAAATTTCATGAAAAGGATATTGTCCTGTAAGCGTGGTCGTGGTGGTCATTTGCCTGATGTTATTTTCCACTATTAACGGCATACCTTCCTCTTTATAATGAAATAATCATCCGATCATTTATATTAAAAAATGGCACTTTTCTTTGAATATCAAAATAACACCTCTTATTGGAAAACCCTTTAGTTTCTGCAATTGTTGTACATTGATCGTATCGCCTCAATCAGCTGTTCGCTAACTCCACAGTTTTTCTCTGTCGATGCTGTCGAAGGCCGTTTGCAAGTCAATGAAGCACATGTACAGCTCGTTATTACGCTCTAATGTTTTGATTACTAAGTGACCTAGGCAAATCTTAAACAAAGCAATTTTTCGTTTTAGTACATCTTGGAAATTCATTACTGTCCGAAAATACGTTTAAATTAGATTTTAGGAAAAAAGAAGGAATTTATTATCGAATTATTGAATTGTCGGGCGCTTCTCTACCCAAGAAATAATTTTAGTTAAATTCGATGAAAATCGCAGTTTGATAATACAATTATACCATTAAGGAAAACCACAGAAAATTTTTAAAAATAAAGAAAATAATTAAGACAGTCAACTGGGAATTTTAAACAATGTACCTATTTCGATTCCAAAGGTGGCATACTTATTATTTTCTGTAAATGGAAAAAATCTTGTAGGCCTTTATTTGAAAGGCTGTGGTTCTATTTAATTCCAAAACATGGATTATCATTGACATTTTCTGATCCTTTTCTTTTCAATGAACACTAAATTAGGTATTATTCGTATTCCTGCTATAAATACAAAAGCAATTTTAGCTTTCAAGATACACACAGGTATCATTTATTTCCTCTAAGTAAACAATTTGGACTGGATATCGGAATTCAAGGTAGAACTGTCAAAATATCAAAGAAAAAGTTTGCAAACAAATATATCATCAAAATTAGAACAATTTTAAGATTGGACTTGGACAACACTTATCATCCGTAACACTACAGAAAAAGTCCTCACAAATAATGACAAGCACGTTTCAACCTGGAAGTCGCAAGTTTCACATATCCACAATGCTAACAAGACTACGTGCCTAAAGCTTCCAAAATAGAGCTACTTCTATTTGTGTTTTTTGTCCCAAAACTTTTCTGTTGTACATTCTTTAACAACTGCTTCTCCTGCTTGTAAACATACCTTTGGAACGTTTACTTCTAATTTTTGTTGCAGCTACAATTTATGTTAACGACCTTGCATTTTTGAGCTACCTAAATTTCCTGTAGTCTTTGATAAATGTCTTCTTTAGACGACAATATGGCATACGGGTATTATTTCACTATTTATTACAAGAATGTAAAGAGGCAAGACTACGGATTTTGCAACATTGAGTTTGGATACCAAATTTGATGGCTGTTGACTTCAGCAGATCAATTCGTTCTTTCGGCGGTATGTGTACTGGAGTGGGTAGAGCTTCTGCTATTCCTTTATTAAGTAACGGTAGCTAGCTACTTCACGTTTCGTAATTTATCAATGCTTTATAATAATCCAAAAAGAGATTCAACTGCCTCCATATGTTTTTAGATAAATGAAAACTTTGCTATCACGGAATCCTGTGGTTTTCGCATGGTTAGAGAGTTGGCTCTGAAAACAAAAAATCAAACTTAGCCTAAACAACACACAGAAGATTTTGTTCGTTTGTTTGGATGTTTTAGGCTACCATCTTTTATCTACCGCAGGACCTACTTTCTAAAGTACCATTCATTTTTCTGGATGCTCATACAGTTACAAAATTTTTATTTATTTTGCAATGAACGATAGTTATATCTACTTAATGCTACAGTTTGTGGAATCTTTAGGGAGTTGCAGTGGGGTAGAATTGTACAATCATACTCTTCGCAGAAGCTCCCAACAAGTATTCTCTTTTCGTTCAAATTTTTCTGCAGTTTCTCAGGTTGTTTGACGTGTTTTGCTAGTTGGTTTTCATTCTTTGACGGAGATATAGGAGAATTTTTTAAGTTGACGTTTGTTTTGAATTCTTGCGCAACAACTTTATAAGGTAACAGTAGGATAGAATCGTATAGTTATACTCTCTGTAGAAAGCCAACACAATATTCTCTTCTCGTTCAAATGTTTTTCTTATCAAACCTTTTTTTGCATAGAGGAAAAAAAATGCTCATGCACATTCTGCGTTGCTTTCCGATTAAGCGACAGAGTAGTGTGGGACTTTTTCTGTCATGAAAAGACCTAACCACTAAAAATCCCCCCTTTCTTTATCTTCTCAGATCAGTGCTACTTTGTCTTTCTCTTTTGTTTCTATATGTTTTCTCTTTTTTGTGTTTCTTTTTTTGCATTATTTAGCTTATTGCATCATTTATTATCTCCAGTGTTCTTTCGTTGTATATAATTTTCTTGTATACTGACTTGTAACAGGTCCGAGATTACTCTGCTTTTGCTTAAATTGCTTTGTAGAACTTTAATCACAATTATCTTCTATTACTATTGCCTCCTCTTCTTCACTTGGGTCTTTCTCTTGTATTTTCTGTGTTTTGTTGTTGACATTTTCTTTTCTTCGCCTGCTTAATTCTTTTAAGAAAGCGCCACATTTGCTGCTACCAGTTTTGTGTTTTTGTCCTTTGTATAATATGCACGTTTCTTCTTCTTGACGTTTTTAAGCCAAGTGTTTGTTTCCACTGCATCTATAGCATGTATCAGTTTTATCTGCACCATAGCATTGTTTTGCTATATGGCTATATTCTTGGTTCCACTGTACATTGCACCAAACCTACTCTTATTTTATTATTATTATTATTCTTTAGTTACTATAGCTGGAACTTCTATTTTTGCAGCCTGTGTATGTCTTCCACTCAGTCCCATGCTTTTGACACTTATGTTATCCGCTTTTTTGCACCTATCCTCTATATTACAGCTTCTAATAGTTCGTTTTCGTTTCTGGTTATATTCACACCTTTGATATGTAGAATTTTTTTTGTTTTTGTTTCTTTTCCTTGTCTTGTTTATACTCAATTTGTGTTCTTCTCTATTTCTTCTTTTAGTTTTATATACACTTTCGTTTTTATCTGTAATCACAAGTACATTTTCATCTTTTGTACTTTTTATTTTTTGTGTATTATTTCAATTATTTCTATTTTATCAGACATGGAGAATATCTCTGAAAACATTCTTGTCGTTCACATATAATTCTACCAAACCGTCACATTTAACAATTTAAATTTTGTAACATTGTACTTGAAAGTCCCACATCTTACCAATAGTAATATCTAGCAATTTTTCATGTAAACTAGAAAAAGTATTTAAGTTTACTACAGATCTGCATTGAAGGCAATCTACTGTCTGTTACTTTCTCACTTTTCTGCAGACTTTGTAAACCAAGAAAGTTGTTATAGGTGAAGCTTTAGACATTTATGATAATTTAAACACATCAGCAATAAAGTCACAAAGGTTTTTGACAATTCGCCTTCATATTTCTATGCCAAATACAACATTCTCCCTGTCTAGATTCTCAATTTTATCTTCTAAAGGCAAAATTCATAACTGAAAAGACTTTTGCATCCCAAAACTGCACTTACTTAGTGACGATCACGATGATGCTAGGAGGTGGGGATAATTAAAGTGGCGTTTTATGAAATTCGGAAATTCCAAACTGGTCTACAACACACAAAAGGTCCAGAAAATCGAAGGCAGCATCATCAAGTTAGCAAAGTAAGAATCTACAAGATTTCTGTTTTGTGACAATCCTAAAACAGTCACGAACGCTGGTAGACTAAAATAAATTATGAATATTAACACGCCTCCAGAATTTGATCGACCCTGCTGCTTACAACTGCCATTTTTTTAACACTCTAGTATTAAACTAATTTCCAGTGGTTGTTCTTCAAAATATTTGAATAAAATTCTAATTTTAAATTTAACTGTTGGTTTATGGAGACTTGGAATGCTGTTCGAACATTGCAAATTGTTGTCTAACCCGACAAGCTCCTGAACACGTATACAGTCAAACCTTGGACTGCAAGCAACTTGGTCTTCGAGTGTTTTGCAAGACGAGCAAAAAATCTTAATAAATTTTATCTTGATATACGAGCGAGGTCTTGCAATACGAGCAATACGAGTAGTACGTATACGCTGCTTTGTCATTGTCTGCTGAGCGTTCTTTTTATGGAGAAATTCGCTGTGATATATGAATGCTTTGGATTATTGGCACGTTTTCGGACCGAGTTATGCTCGCAATCCAAGGTTTGGCTGTACTCGTATTTTTGATATAAGAGATGTCGAACTTGGAACTTGCTGGGAATTTCTTTTTATGCATAAATTTGTTTTAAATGTTGCATTGTGACATACAGAACTGTCTTGCGATTAGTTGTTACGAACAAGATTTCGCCTTTAGTGAGTCCGTACCTAGAATACAAGAAACGATAAAAGACAATGGAAATAAAATAATGAAAATTACTCTTACTACCCTTATGTTTATTTATTTCCTTTGTTTGTTTGTAGCTTTTTTATTTATGCTTTTTTTGGATTTCTTAATTGTTACTGGAATAAGGTATAAAACAAGGTGTGCTATTTCAAAGCGTCAGCTTGGGTTGAGAGAGAAGAAACGTAAATCTTCATGATTATTGAGAAGGTGCTATTGCTGGATTTTGGTGCCGAGATCCGGCTGCTGGCTAGTGGGTTTTGTTGATCTGATGTTGACTGTATTAAACTGGGTGTTGCCCGCAGAATGAGTTGACTGAACTCACTTTGGCTGATTTTGGCTGACTGCTGCTGGGTTGGGCTCAAAATGCTGACTAAATAAATTAATTGAGTTCACTGAAAGGCTTGGCGGTTTTGAAAAGGCATTTTATGGCAATGATTCTAGTGAGCAGTAGAGATTGGGCTGCGAATCGATAATCGAGGTTTTTCATTTAATATAACAGTTGACTGTAAATCCCGTTAAGGTCAGAAAGCTTAACCTCGTTGGTCAGTTTTTATATAATGACTTTCAATCCTTTACCTCAGAATTCCTCCAGAATCCTGTACTTTACTTTTACGTTTCTTTACTGTTTTTATTTACCTCAATGTAAAGCTTGTTGATTCTACCGAGGTAATTAGTCTCATCTATTTTTCTCTTATCAAATGCTTTCAATACGACCACATGATTTCTAAGAAGGAAAACTTCAGACCAGAACCTTTTTATGCCTCAAATTTGGGATTTTCTAATTTAATTTTAAATACATACATAGCATATTAAATAAAAGAATTGAAGATTTTGGAAATAGAACAGCTCAGGAGCTAAGTAACAAACTAAAAACTTAGCAATTAGGTAGACAAAAAGGCTTATCAAGATTTACTTTCGTCGCACCGTTAGTAGTAAAAGACAATTTAAAAGCTCAGTAAACAATACACAAAGAGAAAAGAACCGTATGCAAATCCAAAACTTAAATACCAATCTCATAATATTCAGTCATCCTTGATTAATTTCGTTGAAGCAGAAAAAAACGTCGAAGATCTAGAGAGAGAATTAATACAAATAAGAAGGATATTGTTCATTTCACGTGACTTCAATCGAGATTTTGCAATCTCAATTTTTAAGTAGGGAGCAGACAACTCAACTATGAAAACTTTAACGGAACTTTTAATAGTGCATAACAAGCTGCAGTGATTCCTGACTGATTCTCATCTCTTATTCCATAAAGCCAAAAAGCTCGAACCATGACAGATTTAGGGTATCGAGTTCTTTGATAGGGTTCACAATGGAACTTGGTGAAGAAGACTTTTTCTGACTTGACCGTACGTCCAGGTTCTGTTTAACTATGCAGCAAACTGATTCTCTCCTGTCTCAGTGTTTCAAACAATTTCCTTTTGTTGAGTAATTTGAATTACAGTCATTGACCTTTTTGAAAGTCTGTTACGTGGAGTATTAACGGTACGTTTTCTTCTTCCGCCTTTATGCTCTGTTAATTTACTTGATAGCTTTTCCAACAGTTTTCTGGTTGCACCGAGCATTTGAAGGTTACGCTTTCAATAAATATCAAGACACATTCTTTTATTAGAATTGATTATTCAACGTCATCATTTAGATTGATTCAATTTAATGGACACATAAAATTTTATTATTTGTATTGTAGTGTGATTTTCATTATATGTATCGATGCATTTTGTTATAATGAATATTTTATTCCCCTTTTCTCTGTAAAATACCTTATACTCTAAATTCCAACTTTAATATAGGTTTTACACTCATGATTTTTCAACAAATTACTTACTCACATGCCATACTAAGTTTAATGCATACATGAAAATAAATTTTTTATAACTTCATTAAAATTTTTATATGTAACCCTTTCTTTTTGTTTATTTTTATGTGTATATACCTTGTAAAATATACCCTGTCTGCTATATGCTACATACCTGTATTGATTTAAAACACTAAGGTAGAAATTTCAATTTTATGATAAAGAAATGTATGTTTAATTATGCAATAATTCGTGCTTGTAATAAAAAGTTTATTGTAACATTGCATGTGCGAATAAAAAAATAAAATAAGAGTTTCATTATAATTTATAAAATAGAAATTTATTCAAGCACAGTTATCTAAACGTCTATCGTTGCAAAGAAATTCTTAACGTACCGATTTATATATTAATACATAATAAAAAAGATATTCGGTCCCGAACAGGATTCGAGCTTTCAGTTGGCTTTCCGCACCTTTACTCTACCAGGATTTATCTAAATTCATTAACTCCTAACATTTTTCTTGCATTACGTTTGTGCATTTTTGGAGTGCAGCAAGATTTAATAAATTTAACACAGAAGTTTTCTTCGCAATGGATATAACATTATAGTGTGATTCGTATACGTTAGAGTTAATTTGTTTAAATTACAAGACAATGTCTGTAAAAATTGCTTGACATTTTGTGTTTGGGCTTTAAAGTTTTTTTTTTAAAAAACTACGTACTTTGATCTTTTGAAACATTTAGTAAACACAAACTAAACACCAAAGAAGTCCCAATTAGACTATGCTCAACTTATTTAACCCATTTACGTAAATTTACAAAATCCACAGATGTGTTTTAACTTTTTATTAAAAGCAAAACATGAAAAAGAACAGAAACTAAAATTTCTTTTATATTAGCCCAACTTAGTATGTAAACCTTTGGGGGCAAACGTTAATTAAAATCGTCTCTAAAAAAGAATTTCCTTTGTATACTAAAAATTTAAACAAAAAAAAAGCGACATATCAGTTATTGACAGAAACCGCGTGTTGCTTTTATACTGAATAATCTTCTCTGATATTTGTAATGTATAGAATACCACTTTGACATGTGATGTGTGAAATTGAATTAATCATTTATTATTTTGAAATAGGGGAGGGTTGACTGAAAATTCACAAGTGTTAATTACTTTGTTCTTTGATTTTTCGATGAAACAATAAACGAGATCAAAAAGAATCACGGTATATAAAAGGCATTGGATTATTCGTTGAGTTTGTTTTGTCCTCGGATTAAGATGCATTAGCTGGTTTTGAAAAATTTTATTCGTAATTAAGGTTGACTGTTAAAGGAAAAACGTATAACGAACTAAACATTGACACAAAATATATTTAGAACGGCAACTCAAAATCACTATAACAAAATAAAGAAACTGCAGATAGTTAATTGAAGGTTCTGCGCCAATCAAGGTATATTTTCTGAAAACACCCTGTATACAGTATGTACAATTTTCCGGACAATAAATAAAACGAATTTTAGAAAGTTTTAACTAAAATTACATTTCGCAACGAGCACCATATTTTAATGTAGCGATCGTTATCTTAATAATGAAATCACGTACTACAACTCGGCTAACCAATAAAAGTAAACGATTAGCGCAATTTTATCCATTAAAATCTACATTAAAATTAACTAAGTTAACTGTATAAATTAATTTTGCAACGGAGAATTATACGTGTATCCTGCTATCTTAGCGTTACGGTCGACACCCTTCCAATTTAATTCAATAAGATACCACACGCTTTAGAGTTTAAACCGCTGCAGTATTACCCCATGAGCAGGAAATATGGCTCTGGTCACGTATATATTACAGCTGCTTTTGATAAAGGAACGGCGCTAAAACTTTTTCAGTGCATATGGATTTTATGCTCCCCTCTCTAGTTTTCCCTATTTTATATTTTATGTACAATCGTGAAAGCGGTAGTCGAGATAATATTGTTCACAGGTTAATAGACAATTTAGTTACGTAAATATGTCAGTTGGCAACATTTTCTATTCATAATTAGAAACCAATTGCGTAGTTAGTTAATATAGCGAGTATCTGCAATGCTAGTAATGTTAGTGAAATCGTCCCTTAAGTGACGTGTTTCCCAATAAGCATTTCAAGGCACTTTAACGGAAACGACGCAAAATTAATTGGGTGAAACGCTTTAGGCTTTACGGATGTGGATTTTAGGTGGTTCCTATTGTAGGAGTAAATACAAGGTCTTCCCTTGAGCGAAAGACCGTTCTTCAGAAAGCAACCTAAAAAATGTCAACCTACCTTTGGGATCTTGTACATGAATTTTGTTTAATTTTCATTATTGCATTGACGATGTTAAAAGTTGCGAAAATATTATTACGCAGATTGTGCATTTTTCGTGCAGATTAAATTAAACTTCTAATTTGAGGCAAGTTTTTACTTTTGACAAATATGTAAAAGAAAAAGCTACATCCTTGTCACATGCTCTCATGGAAATCTTACATCATATTTTTATTTAAAAGAAAAATTAATTAGAAAACGATACTATCTCATCGATATAGTCATTTATCAGTTAATCACATCTCAATGTTGTTATGCTTTGATTGCGCCCAAGGCTCACTCAAAAGAAACAAGTGGCGGGCCTCAGCTGCTTGGCTGGTATTTGAATCCTTGGTGTTTAGAAACCTGAAACATAAATCATGATAGGATAATGTTAGTTAACTATTAATTTTTTTTCGGTACCTATGAATAGATTTACGTTTATCAATCTCAATCTTTTTTTTTGTCGGTTTTGGTTATAATTACTGAACACCGAATGAGAAACTTTAGCTTTAGCTCTAGAAGCTTCAAAACTAAAAAGTAAACAAATCGAAAGTATTAGTCATTTAAGTAAACATTCGTACCAAAGAGACAAGAAAGAAAGAAAAGCTTCATATTACAAAACTTCTTTTATCACATGTAGGATAAATAATCACAAGGCAAGTAAATGGCTAGCAAGAAACAAGAATAAAAGTAAGTTAAAACATTTCAAACTTTAGCAAATTATTTAAAGCTCATGCTTGATGAATCTGGTCTACATAAAACAAGTCAAAAGGTTAAGAATATTCCAAAGATTAAGACACTACAAAATTTTATTGCGGGAAAACGGAATTTAGTACCGTCAACATATAACTAATGTGCCGGTTGACCAGCTCGGAGAGATGGAGACGGGTGGGTTCGGCAATAAGGTTAGGTGTCTGTTCACTTTTAAGAGAAGTCAAAATCATTGGATGCCCATGAAGATGAAAACAATATCTGTAACTGTAACATCAGTTTTGATGATTCATACTACATGGTATAACCAAAAAGAAAGAAGGCTTGTTCAATTCAAGCCAAAAAATAAACATGAAACTCATTTCCTTTAATTCATGGAACTTTAGCCCAAAGTAATAAATATTGGCAGTATATACGAGGGTCGTTTGAAAAGTCCATGCAAAATAAAAACTACTTAATTGTTTGGGGTAAACCTTTCTTATTTTTCAACATAGTCTCCTTTTAGGCTTATACACTTCGTCCAACGCTGCTCTAGTTTGTTGATCCCTTCTGAATAATAGGATTTGTCCATGTCTGAAAAATAGCCATTCGTTTCTGCAATCACCTCCTCGTTTGAATAAAATCTTTTTCCCGCCAGATATTTCTTCAAATTGGGGAACTAATAGTAGTCCGAGGGAGCCAAGTCTGGAGAATAGGGGGGATGTGAAACGAGTTGGAACCCTATTTCCTTTAATTTTGCGACCACAACTGCTGAGGCGTGAGCTGGTGCATTGTCGTGATGGAAAAGGACTTTTTTGTGGGCCAATCGTGGGCGTTTTTCTTGCAGCTCGGTTTTTAAACGGTTCAATAACGATGAATAATATGCACCTGTAATAGTTTTACCCTTTTCCAGATAGTCGATGAGGATTATTCCTTGCGAATCCCAAAAGACAGTCGTCATAATCTTTCCGGCCCAAGGAACAGTCTTCGCCTTTTTTGGTTCAGGTTCCCCCTTGGTAACCCATTGTTTAGATTGTTCTTTGGTCTCGAGAGTGTAGTGATGTATCCATGTTTCATCCACAGTGACGAAACGACGTTTAAAGTCCTGCTGATTCTTCGGGAACAGCTGCAAACCGTCCTTGCAACACTTCACACGATTTCGTTTTTGGTCAAGCGTGAGCAATCGCGGCACCCATCTTGCGGATAGCTTTGTCATGTCCAAATGTTGATGCAAAATATTATGTACCCGTTCATTCGAGATACCTACAGCACTAGCAATCTCACGCACCTTCACTCTTCTGTCATCCATCACCATATCATGGATTTTATCAATGATTTCTGGAGTAGTAACCTCAACAGAGCGTCCAGAACGTTCAGCGTCACTTGTGCCCATATGGCCACTCCGAAAATTTTGAAACCACTTATAAACTGTTCTAATCGAAGGTGCAGAGTCACCCTAATGTTTATCAAGCTTCTCTTTAGTCTCCTGAGGCGTTTTGCCTCTCATAAAGTAATGTTTAATTAATCCTTTTTCGTCCATTTTTTGAAAATCACTCGACTTCCTCGATTCAAACGAATGCCAAACACAAAGAAATAGACCGATCTGGCTGAAACTTGGTGTGTGTTCTTCCAAGAGATGCTACTAACTAAAAATAACCTCGATATACGCCAGTAGTGCCATCTCTCTGACTTTGCACGGACTTTTCAAACGACCCTCGTACTTCCTGACGATAAAAAAGATTTATTCATCAATAAACGATAAAATGTAATTTGACATATCGGGCTCTTCAATATTACCTAAGGCCTTTATAACTGCAGTGAGTTTTATACAGAAATTGTTGCTAAGCAACAGCAATCGATCAAGATAAATTGAACAAGGAAGTTGATCAGCGATGAGGCAGCCTTGAAGGAGAGCTTATTGCCTCCACCGGCTGTCACTGTCAATGACCTACATAGATAATTTTCATATGCTATAGTTTGAAATTTGTAATGTTATTATGATTTTAATTTTTATTATACAGCTATGTATTATATTAGTATACAAGTGCAAGTAATCTAAATAGTATGATTCTAGAGTAAGGCAGCGATAAAACATTCCACCACTCACAATCTGCTTGCATTTTAAACATGTATGTGTGTTGTAATTCTCTGTCTCACCATTTAAATTATTCATTACCTCTAGCAGTATACACAATTATAAAATAAATGAAACTATTTAAACTAATTATCTAATACTGCAAATCTATTCAACCACAAAGAAAGCAAACGTGAATGCTTACAAGGCTAAACTTACATAAACTATGTGCACCGAATAATCCAGATCAGGGTCGGTACGTATCAGAATTCGTGCACTCACTAAAGTATTAATTACAAAATGTGCACAACTGTTTTCATTTCTTGCTTGTTACAATTCTTAATTTATGTTTGTAAACACGTTCTAGAATTGCTCCTGGCGAGAATAGGGGATTTCTCCAAGAAACAAAATGATAGCGAGGATCTACTAGTGATGGATCTATTTGAACGGAGCAATAGTTCTCATACAATACGAAACCAAGGGCCAAGGAAACAGAGTGAAGTGCTCTGCAATTGCTTCTTCGTATCTGGTTTCAATCAGAAGACTGCACCGTGGCTTCGCACAATGAAAACAATGGGTTAACGGCTGACAAAACGTCTTTATTATAAAGCTTTGCTTTGATAACCTCCACGAGGAGAAATTTTACTTAAACGCTTAATGCGCAAACTAATTACACAAATTACGTTTGAACGTTGGCAAAAATCTCTGTGAATTTAAGGGACTAACACTTTTTAAACGAAAATACCCCCCGCTCAGCTGAGGAGGCAAAATAATTTTTATTGGAAAATTAAAGCAGTCACACAACTTCTGATTGGGTGATAAAAATGAGAGGTAACAAGCTAAAACATCAAATTTAAAAAGAACACACTCACTCTACTGTTTGCAATAAATAGTCTGAACCTGACGGTCTAAAACTGTAAAATTCAAAATTATAGGTTCAATGGAATCTTCTTACATTTAATTTTATCTAATTGATCATGTTTACAATGCCTGTATCTAGCCTTTCTGTAGAAACAAAACAGAAATCTTATTTTGTAATCAATTTCATCTTAAAAATAGAATTAAAGAGATTTTATTTTTATATTCTCGGACCTTTCAAATTTACTTTTTACAATTGAGAGACATTTTTTTCACATTTGAGTTATTAATTGGGCTATTGCCACACTCTGTTGCGATATTTTGTCGCATTTGTAGCAACATTTTAAACAACATTTTTATCACACTTCAAGCACGAATATGTTGTTTGTAAAAGTAAGGAATTGTATAGGTTAGCCACTATTTTAATAAGAATTCTAAACTTATCTGGTCTTAAAGTTGTCAGAAAGCATTTGAAGATGTCAAACAAGATATTGCTAGAGAGCAAGTTTTAATTTCATAGTATGATGAACAGATGCCTCTTCATTGTCATAACTTTCTTTAATATTTGGTAGACGTACACGAACAGGATTTTAATTTTCTCACCCACCACTACATCTCGTTCCACATTTTAATAGTTTTTGGTACAACCAACATTATGGTAAATCCGACTTTAACTTTGGGTTCTTCCGTTTTAAGTTTCCTAATAACACAAGTACATAATCTATTTGATTCTTCAGTATCAACATCAAATGCAAACTCGTTATTCGGAGCGCCTAAAGGCATATTTGATATTTCTTCATTGACTCTTGTAAATATATCATTGCTACTGTTGTATTGATGATCCTAAAGTAAAGTTTTTGTCCTTATCGCCTGCTGCAAAACAACGCCAACATGTGATCTTTCATCAACTAAAGGATTTAATCTTACTTCCACAAGAAACACAAATTTACCATTTAGTACTGAACTAACAATTCCAAGTGCTGGAATACCTTTTGGAACTAATTACATTACCAGTACCAAGTGCAGAAGTAGAATGAAAATCTTAGCGGGGTGCAGTTAAGATTGGAAGAACATCAACCGAGATATCAAAAACCAGACAAAGAGTTGTCTGGCATGTTGTCTCGTACGAAATGAATGTAGCAAAGTTCCAGTTCACCGATTCTATGGCAATGTTTGCATTTTGATTTTACTATTTCTTCCTTATTTTGGTTGATACAAGTCCAATAATTCTGGGAGTAATTCCAGTGAAGAATATAACAAGTTGCCATACAATAATACGAGTCTTACGCAATAGTTGTGTTTGTTTTGGATTGTAATCAACAATCACTCGTTATTTATTTCAAAAGAACTTGGAAATTTAATAAATTCTAATGGAATTCAATTGCTATTAACAGTACCAGCCTACCTTGCCAGTAATGGTTTAAGTGAAGCCTTGAAGGATAATCTACATATAACTTTAGATAATTCGAATAATTTTAATTGGAAACTATATTTCTTGTTAATTCAATATAAAAAAAATTCCAAATGCTACGACGAGACCTGCAAAGAACTAACTTTTTGATTTTTTAAGCCAGATTCTGTTCAAATTAGGTACTACTCATTTAAATAAATGTTGTACTTAATGAAGATTAGAAACTATCAATAACTGATTTGATAACAACACAAAAAGTACGTTGATCAAATTTGATCAACTTTGTAGGTCTAAGAGGTCCAAATTAACACTTTGAAGATAACTACTTTAGCAAAAAGCACATGCTTGTCAAAATTACTCCTGAAAGAAAAGGGCAAAAGACATACTTAGTACTTTAATGCTACAGAAAATTCTTATCTTACCTTTTTATTCACGCCTATGTACTTTTAATGTTTGCAAATCAGATGCTGGAAAATTAGTTTTTTGTGTAGAACATGACGAGTTTGTTAAAGGACGGATAGAAATATTCTTATTTTTCTTTAGACATCGGTATATACTTGAAGTTACTTAGTATCATGAAACATCACATACCTTGTGTTAGTACAGCATAATATCTGGTGGAAAACGTTGCTAAAGTACCTTAACCTTTTTTACATCCTACCTATCCTTCATCGGGAGCGGTTGCATCTCTCTTTGTATTTTATTTTAATACAAATTTACAGGTGATAAGCTGTCATGCTGTACTATAGACAGAAGAAAACAAAAATTGTAATTACACAAGCACACAGCGCTTCAAGTCACGATTGTTCACAGTTTGCGCATTTACCTTCCGGACTTGTGCAGGAAATCGATAACTATATTGCAATTTACCTATATTTTGTTAAACATCGAGACATCTTAAAGATAAAGGTGTGTGACTAAAGTTTATTATGATAACGAAGAACTGAAGGGCTTTGTGCAAAAAGTCCCTAAGTGACATTTTTGCATTTTTGAGATTTTGGTGTCATCTTACGTAGAAAATGTGAACTTTCCATTGGTGCTTTCAGGTTGGTGCTAAGAAGTCCCTAACATACATTTACGCTCTTGTGCTTTTTTTAAATTGTTTGTGATTTTTGTGCAAAAAATCCCTATGTGTTTAAAAGTCCCTTTGTTTTAATAAATCCCTAAGTGAATTTATCAATTTATTGTAGGTGAAAAAGGTTGGTTGAGGTTGTATTCCTTGCTTACAACCTAGAAATAATTAATTAATGTTATTCCACGTATTAGTCAGTTTAGTACCTATTGTTGTGAGATTTAAGTGATAATTTTGCTTGACTATTCTTAAAAAGTACAATAAATGAGTTTGACAAAAGCTTAAATCGTAGGTATCCTTATATTACTTCGTTTAACTTAGAGCCGTTTACGCCCTCTGAAGATCAATGGGTCCGGGACAGAAATTTGATTGGTCATGACAGCGAAAAAGTTGAATCCGATAAAGAAGAGAAAAAAGCAAAAAAAAAGAAAATCTGATTTCTCAATGTGGAAAAAACGCAAAAGAAGGAACATCTTGAAAAATATAGGAAAATCATAAATAACCAGAAAACGTTTATGGAAAAGTTTGAAGAGGTATTTAAATATTTTACCAATCTAAATAACCACAACGAACAAAATATTTATCTACCTGTCTGTGAACGTGTAAAACCGGCTTTAAGGCGAAAAAATAGAAATAAAATCCTGAGAAAAGTTTTTGGATATATTGTTAGAGTCAAAGG
>VTPC01090882.1:161883-181021 GCA_011009095.1 Ignelater luminosus
TCTTAATATGTAATCTCTTATTTTTGTTGAAGAAGATGGAACAAATTTCAGCTTTATTCAATTTGATTGATTAAACTTAAAATAACTCAAAATAATTAATGAGATAATAAGAACGAATTGTCGTCACATTCAGAACCAATTTAAAAAGATTATACTGATATATTTGCAGAAATCAAAATAGTGGATAGAAAAACAAACCAAAAAGTATGACCGAGATTATCGGTGCATTATTCAAAATAGAATCAAAACAGACTTATGTATTGTACCACCCCTCAACAGGGTTAGTTTAGAGGCTCACTGCCAGGAAGAAACTTGCATAAATTCAGGGCTAACTCGATGGATAGGTAGTGGGTCCTGTTGGTTGTTAAGGATCCTAAAAAATAATTAAAGAATATAAATTTAACGAGCGCCAGTTCCTTGCACCTCGACGTATTCTACACAGGGATGAGGTGCCTTTAAAGCAAGCTAAAATCTAGTTTCATAATAACTTGCAATAATAAAACTTTAATAAATGTATATTGAGACACTCGCAAGATCCAAAACAAACATAATTGATACAAATTAAAAATGTGAATAAGAAAAGTAACAAATAAGTTAGCTGTGAAGTTGCAAAACTTGAAATTTGGCTAAGTACGGCTACTTTACGTTAAACAAAATTGAAATTTTCCAGTATACAAATTGATGGTTGTGTGAAAAATGCCCCGTCCACTTAGTGGTTTGAATCTTAAACAGTAATGGCTTACAATGATTCTCAAAACAAAATGATCACAAAATGATTACTAAAATTAAAAATTTAAAACTAGTAGGTAAATATTTTTATTAATTAAATCTAAAATCAACCAAAAACCTGAAATTATCATGCAGGTTGTTTTTTAAATAACATGCAAAACTAGTCTCACTACTTTTATACTCTACAATAACTAAATTATTTAAAGCTGATCTACCCTAGGCTAATCACACCATACTATAGTCAAACATGAGCTCGAGGGCACGACGGAAATGATGGAGCTTCAAAGAGTGCAAAAACACAAGCTCACGAAAGAACCTATCAGAGGGCTGGACGACAAAGCACGTTCATAATCCATATAACGGTGCATTTATTATAAAAATGTAACTCAGAATTTACTTGAAATAATATAGACACAAACCTTGCGAGCTCATATAATTTTGGTTATAATTTCTCGTTTGTTTATCATTTGATTTTGAATATTTCCTTCAAGCATGCACATCTGGAACGTATGACTTCTACCTTAACAATAAATTATCTAACAAAGGATTTAATTGCTGCAATAATGATTAAAAGGATATATTAGCTTGCACAGGGACCCATAGACCCCCAAGATGTACAAGATAAGTCAAGATTATTCACAAAGACCATATGTTATCTTGACACTGAGTGACATCAAATTTGTTAACTACTTTTTTCTTTAATTAATTTTCGACTCAACAGAAATGTATCCAATTCTTCCACAAAAGAAGTTGGGAACACTAGTAGCAAATAGAACTCAGTACGATATACCCTTTAGTAAAATAAAACGATAACCTATGAAACGAAGTGCGACAAAATAAAATGGAACCAAAACGGGCCTGTAAATATTAATATCAAGTAGAACCAGGTAAAAAAGTTAAATAAAATAAAATAGAAAAAGGGCAATAATAGAATAACAGATAAGATAAGGATCTCTAGATCATTGAAGATGATCCAGATAAACCAAGATGATCCGGATAAACCAAGATGTCCAGATAAACCAAGATGATTCACAAAGACCATATGCCATCTGGACATCATAATAGGTAAGCATTGAATTTATTAACAGCTTCTTCTTAATTAACCTTAAAAAAATACAAAAGAGGTTAAACAACGTTTACAATCTTTACTGAAATGGCTTGGAAGTAATGTACTAATTTAACATTGTCTATGAGCTACCATGGATATACAGTGAATTAGCTTTTGGCATTAAACTTTACCAGATTGTCTACGAAATTTAAAATACAATTGCTTTGGCTGAAACGCATTTGTTCCATACTTTTGACTACAGAAAAATTCCAAAACATTTTTTTAAAGTGATACCATTACTATTCTCATTACCCAAAAGTTGCAGGAGCTCCGTTTTTTGTTTTTAACTATGGCTCTGAGTACAAGCTAAACGGTACAAGTTTTGAATCCGTCAAATACTGACCATGTTTGCGGATATTCAACTTGGCCATAATGATGAATGCGATTAAATCCACTTCTATACTTACTGCAAGAATGGCGAGCACACACTCCAGATGTGAGCTCAGACCACTACCTATTAGGTGTAAAATTAAACAGCAAATACCAAAACGAAGATCACATGAACAGCGAGTTAAAAGAATAAAACTGGAGATGTGCGAGATAAACATGCAGAAGAAGTACAGAAGGGGTTGCCTATTTTGAGAGAAAGCAACAATGTACAACAAGTATGGGAAAAAATATCTCAGACTATTACGAAAGCAGCAGACATAATAAAAGTGAAACTGAAAATCAGGAAGAACAAGTGGTTTGACCAAGAGTGTGAAAGGGAGATCGAGAAAAGAAAGGAACTAAGATTGCAAATGTTAAAAACAAAAGATAGAGAAAGATATTACGAGCAAACAAAAAAATGTAAGAAGTTATGTAGAGGTAAGAAGAGAAAAAACTACCCGGAAAAACTGATAGATATCGAAAATTACTACAAGGATAGAGAAATCAGACATTCTTACCAAGGAACAAAAAGAATGCGAAGAGGATACCAAACAAAGGCAGTATGATTTAAAAACATAGAAGGAGAGCTGATAATTGATAAAAATGAACTGGAAAAAATGTGGGAAAGTTATTTTCGGGAATTACTGAATAAAAACGAGGTCACAGAAAAGGACTTGCAAACCCAAAGCAACACACAACAGATTGAGCAAGAAGATGAAAAACAACTATCGGAGCTAAAAGATGTTACGAAAGTTATAAAAAATCTAAGAAACAACACAAATGGAGGAAGTGTTGGAATAGTAGCAGAAGCAGTAAAATATAGCGGAGGAAAACTAGCGGAAATAACATATCAACTCATACGCAAAATATGGGCAGATAAAAAAATGCCGACAGAATGACCAGAAGCTATAATATGCCCAATCCACAAAAAGGCAGCAAACACAGACTGCCAAAGCTACAGGAGAACAGCGCTGTTGAACACAATGTACAAAATATTTGTCATGTGTTCACAGAAAAAACTAACAACTGCACCAGAGAATATAAGTGGTGAATACCAGGCAGGATTTCGCAAAGCAAGATCTGTAGTTGATCAAATCTACAGGCTAGAAGAGTTACAAGCGAGAAACCTGGAGTTCCAAACTGAAACGCATATATTATTCATCGACTACAAGCAGGCTTATGATAGTATACGACGACAGTAACTATTACATGCGTTAAAAAAACTGGGAATAAATTGAAAACTAATCAATATGGTAGCAGTGACACTACAACATACAAAAAATAAAGTTAGAGTCAACGCACGACTTTTAAATGAATTTGAAGTCAGATGTTGGCTTAGGCAGAGCGACCCACTCTCTAGTATACTGTCTAACTTGGCACTAAAGAAAGCTATCAGAGACGCTAAGATACACAGACAAGGACTATTATTCAAAAACCATCAATGTCTTGCATATGCGGACTAGCTAGCTTTGATAACTAGAAGTAAGACAGAGTTAAAAGAAATAACAAAGCGATAAGCAAAAACAGCAAAACACATGGTTTAGAAATAAATCAGGAAAAAAGAAAGTATATGACTTGGACAAATCACGATATGAAAAATAAACACACCTGCATTAAAATAGATCAAGACAACATATTGCGTTTTGAAGCGATCGACTACTTTACATATCTAGAAGCACGTTTCATCCAGGAAATAATGAAGAAATACAAACAAGAATAATATCGGCAAACAGATGTACCCACGCACAAAAAGAACTAATAAGAACCAGAATATTGTCAAGAAACACGAAACTGAAAATCTATAAAACCATCCTGAGATCGATAGTGAGCTATGCAAAAGACAAGCATGATAAGCATTTAATAGTAGCATGGGAAAGGAAAATATTACGAAGAATGTATGGAAGGAAGAACGTGGACGGAAAGTGGGATAGACGAACAAACCAGAAATTGCGAAACTTATAATCAGGAACCAGATATAATTGGAATAATTAAAGCACAACGACTGCGCTAGATGGGGCACCTTATGAGACAACCACAGGGCTAAACTCCTAGAAGTATATTGGACTACAACTTTAGAGGCAAACGGCGGCAAGGAAAGCCAAGAATCAAGTGGGATGAACAAATGTAGAGAGATATCGAGAAAATGACGATTGGGAAAGAAAAGTAGAAAATAGAAGAGAATGGAAAAAAATCACACACGAAGCCTTGGGCCTACTATACTTGCTGCACCGAACGGATAAATTGATTACGTGAGACCTTCGTGACATTTCTAAAAAACAAAAAATTACCTCAAGTTTACAGCATTGACTACAAGATAAATAGTGTGAACGCTGTGGATTTTACCAGAAGCGCTTCTTTCTAAATCACGGTTTGATCACGGATCTTTCCAATTCTATCTGTGAGAATAAAAAACAGAATCGTTGTTCCGGTGGTTTGCAGTGAAGTGCAAGTCTCTTACATCTACTCAAGTAGACAGAGATCCGGAACAGAAAAGACGTAGCTTGATCCGTGTTCGTAATTAGCATTCAAGCAAAAGGAACTCCATACAGTTCCAAAATTAGACTAAATTTTAGACAATAAAACATTTTGGCGTTCCCAGTTTTCCGTTTAGGTGGCTATAGGCAAGAGGTTTGCTTACATACCTCTAAGTTTTGCACTGCCTCAGTGACTTTCTTCTACAGGTGGTTACACCATATTTTACTTCTAGAGGGTTGCTGTTTTATGGCTATTATAGTCATTTCGCCCCCAACTATTTTTTAGCCAAACTCGAGTTTTCCAACTACGTGCAACTTATTGGAGTCAACCATTGCTTAACATTCCTCCTGGAGGTTGGCATCTTTTTCCAGATTTTTTTCTTATGAAAAATTTCATGACCTTGACCAAAAATCAAACCCGCAACCATTGCGTTGATAGTCAGATGCGTAACTATCAGAGCCACAAGAAGAGCACTGTATAGCTATAAGGTTCTACAAGAATCTGCCTTTTGTCACAGGGAAAGCAAAGCACAGCAAAGCTCAACAAATTGAGACGAAGTAGAAGTAGAAATAAAATACCGCACGAATCTAATCTGTGAGATTCCAAGTAAAATTTAAATTGTGAACTGAATTCCTATTTATCACCTTTATGGATTTCAAGATCCTTCATAGTGTCTCAGTTCGACGGGAAAGTGACAATCAAACCTATTTTATAGTGTTCTCGTATTTCCGATTTCGAGCTAACTCCGGTGATAAGCTAACTGTGGTCATGTCATCGTCCATTACAGTTTTTGAAATAACGAACTAATTAAAATATTTGGCCATTGACACAAACAAAGATAACTGGAAAATATAAAAGATCAGAAAAATGATGGAGTGTATAAAACATTAAGCTTACCCATTTTGTAATCTACAGCGTTACATTCAATTTTCTCATACCCAAGAACTCAAATTTTTTCTGAACTTTAACACAGACCTCAATTTTTTTAACGATTGTTTGACTAATGAGTCTACTAACTGCAAGTAGCTGTAGTATAAATTAATAGTCCACGGGGGGCTATTAAATTTATTTTCCAGAAAAACTGTATGTTTAGATATTGTTAAAAGCAACAGTTTCATGTTCAATAATAAGTAAATTATGAGTTAACAGCTGAAGAATTGCTTGTTGTTGAGATAATTTGTGCCTTGATGCTAACCTGTTGATTTAGATTTTCATTGGTGTAAATAACAGAAATTCTTGAACATTAAGCCTTTTTGTTATAAGATATGGTGATAATACCTTAAAAACAGAAAGGAATCCAAATTAAGAATAAGTAGGAAGCTTGATCCGTTTCCCTTTGAAAACTTATAGTAAACTAAAACCACCTTCTCTCGTGAAAACCTAATTCTACAGCAACAAACGTGTACTTAAAACCAACCATAACAAGCTTGAAATTTCAAGGAAAAAAATTTTGAAAGCTGTAATTCTGGTTCTTTGTTGTTTATATCGCATTGCGACCTGAAATAGTATCGAAATTTATCTATTTGATGGAATCTTTATAATCGAGACTAATGCATGTCAGCAATTATGTAATTGGTTGTACGATTGCAAAATAAGCAGAGAGAAAAGGGAAACATTAAGAGAATCAGTAAATGATAAAATTAAACAGTTAAGTATAGATTCTATTTGATACAGCAAAGTTGGGAACTTCTCAAACGTAATGTGCGAGTTCCTCATTGCTCGTTTTAACTGATGTTTCGTAGCTTTGATTCCGGCTTCTCGAAAACCACCAAAGTGGAGAAAGCGCACAGGATTAAAATTCTGACTCATGCCTTCTTCATGACACAAACTGATTTAAAGGATTTCGGTCCTCTTAGAAAAAACGTCTATTTATTCTTAAGATTAAGAGAACAGCAACAGCAATAACAATTTAATATTTTTATTATAAAAGAAAATTTTAAAAATCTTACTTCGTGTAACTTTTAAATGAGATACATTTCATAAAACAAGCAAAACATTTTTATCGCGTAAGCAACAACAACAACAACAACAACAAATAAAAATACGGGTATAAAGTAAATGGAAAGAGTTTTATCAAATAAAATTTATGTAAAAACGGCTAAACAATATACAACAGAAGCGTAGGAAAAAAGAAAATTTCTTTTCATATTTCTGTTATATTTGTTTCCCTCATATTACATTTAAACCCTCGTCAAAAGGTGACTGAAACGGTCTAGGGACAAAACATTTTATATAACGGACTCTGTTTAATCTTTCAGACACTTATCTATCATGTATGTCTCTTTGTTTTAGAGGAATGCGACCCTGTATGAAATGTGACACGGTTTAAGCCTTTTCAAAGTAGAAAAGTTTCTTCCGTTTTATATTACAAAAGGTACAAATTATTATTATGTATTAAAATATTTTTGGATTCATTCATACCCTGGTATTCATTCATATAGTGGCATTTTATAAAACAAGAAATTTTGTTGTGAGTTCTATTATATGCAGCAATTGATATCTAAAAAGGGATTTAAAGCAGAACAAAAGAAAAACGGATCTCAAAGGCATCTTCGTTTCAATTTCTTTGTACTATAACGATTCATAATAATTCAGTCTGATAGAATCTTAAACCAAACAGGAAATTACTAATTTTAAGATTAGACTGGAATTTCTATAAGTTTTGCAATTCAATAGCTAAATGGTAGATCTGATAACTAATTTATACACTATAACTCCTTGTAGGTTCACGACCTGCTAATGGATTGTGTTAACGACACGACGGGTTTAGTTGATACGAGCAGGAATTTAGAGGGAATTTACTCGATGACATTAGAACACAACAATATAAAAGCATTGTGAGTCTTCTAATAAACCTACATGATATAGATTCTAGATTGATTGGGGTACTCCTGCTCTTTGAAGACGTGGATACGAATAGGAACTTAGATAAAGTTTACTCAATAATAATAAATCACAATAATATAAAGCACTGTAGGTTTTCCAATAACCTTGAATGACGTAGGCAGTAATTCAAGTTGATGTGGTACCTCCTCAGATAAAGTTTACTCGACGATGTTAGATCACAGTGATGTAGAGCATTGTAAATCTTCTAATAACACCGTAGAACGATGTAAACGATAGTCTTAGTCAATTGGGGTACCCATACTCTTTGAAAACTTAGATACGAATAGGGACTTAAACAAAGTTTATTCGACGATATTAAATCACAACGGTTTAGGCATTGTGGGTTTTCTAATGATACTGCACAACTTAAACAGCAGTTTTATTTGATTGGGGTACCCTCGCCCTTGAACAGGAGAATACGAGAAGAGACAGTAATCTCAAAAGGCCACTTTGGTTTTATGCCTGGGAAAGGAACAACGGATGCCTTGTTCATTCTGAGAAGTATGGTGAGAAAAAAAAGAAGGTCTACTTTATCTTCGTAGATCTTGAAAAGGCGTACGGTACAGTGCCGAGGAAGGAGATCTGGAGGAGTATGAGGATGCGGGAAGTCCCAGAGAAATACGTCCGATTGGTGACAGACATGTATGAGGAAGTGACCGACAGATGATTGTGGGCTTGCACCAGGGCTCAACTTTGAGCCTGGTGATGGACGTGTTGACGGAGCATGCCAAGGAAAGAAAAAAAAGGAAGGCAGAAAGAAAGAGTCGAGGGAAGGTAGAGAAACACTGGAAAGTTAGAGGCATGCTCAAAATAAGTAGAAAGAAGACTGAGTACCTGTGGTTTGGTAGAGAAGGAAAAGCAGGAGTAGTGAAGTGAAGTGAAGACCTCGAAAGGGAGATAAATCACAGAATCCAAACAGGTTGGATGAACTGAAAAAAAATTACTGGGATGCTCTGCGATAATCGGATCAGAAGTAAGACAAAGGAAAGGATTTTTTAATCAGTGGTGGGACCAGCCTTAAGACAGCGAGGCATGACAAGAAAAGATTGAATGTAGTGGAGATGAGGATGTTGCGATGGACTATGAAGAAGACGAGGAGGAACAGGGTAAGAAACGAGTGGTTTAGAAAGCAGGCAGGGGTAGTTGAGGCTTCCAAGTGGTATAGGCACGTAATGAGAAAGGAAAAGAGGCATGTCTTGAGGGAAATGATAAACCTGCAGGTAAACGGCAAGCGACCCAAAGGAAGACCCAGATGGAGATGAAAAGATTGTGACGCGGAAGACCTGGGGGAGTTAACATCCGAGGACGGGAGGGACCGGACGGAATGGAGAAAAAGAGTAAGGAACAGCGACCCCTAACTGATAGGGATAAGCTGAAAAGAAATCCTTGCTCTCTGAAGATGTGGATACAAATAGGAAGTTGAATAATGCTTACTCGACAATGTTATGTCACACTAAGATAAAATATTGTATGATATAAATGGCAGTTCTAATTAATTGGGGTACCCTTGCTTTTTGAAGACGTGGATACCGTTAGGAATGGAGATAAAGTTAACTCGATGATGATATTAATAATAATACAGAGAATTGTAGGTCTTCTTATAACCGTGGATGTCGTAAACGACAGTATTAGTTGATTGGAGTATCCCTACCGTTTGAAATCTAAATATGCTAGCTGTCGTGGAGTTCCTTATCGTCAGTCGATGTGATTCTTCAAGTTTTCTGGGTTCTTTGGTGACATTTGAATCATAGTTTAGTAGGTAGATGAAAGCCTAAATTTACAAAGATACTTCAAGATTGATTTCAATCGCTTGTAGAAAGTAGTTTATGAGGATGGGTTTGCAAAAAATTCAACTGAATCATCTCAATAAAATGTTTCCAATTATATCATGCGAGTTAGCACGTATTGTAATGTAACTCACAGCAGTAGTTAGAGTTTGTAATGTTGACTAGACTTCTTAATCAACCTATACGCGTTACCTAGAATTTGTAATGTAATCACAGAGGTTATAACTAATATTTCTCACTACCACGTTGCGTATTATTGTTAAAGTTAATTTCTGTCATATAAACTTTTGTTTAATTGACCTGAGCGAAAGTTCTCTCTGGTGCTGTTTTCGAATGAATATGTAATAGTTTACGAAATTGGACAATTTCATGCATTAAAATTTCGAATTAAATCATTTAATAAGATGTACCCTTAATATGCATCAAATAATAATCTTTCATAACCCTAGTTAGCAGTACGAGAGAGCGCCGTAAATAACATTATGTAAATTTTGTTTCAAGTTAATAAAGTTTTTATGCAACTCGGAGACAGCTTTCATATATCTCTGTGTTTTACTATGTACCATATACATACACACTATATAATGTTAGAATGTTTAAAATCCATTAGTGCGCTACAGTTGAGTAATAAAGTGCACGAAGAACAGTAAAGCATAAACATATAAGCATCGAGTCGATTAAATATAAGCTGGCATATCTCCCTGTAATCTACACATTGCCAGTTTGTACATGAGTTG
The DNA here is from genome assembly GCA_011009095.1 of Ignelater luminosus. Classification (NCBI taxonomy): domain Eukaryota; kingdom Metazoa; phylum Arthropoda; class Insecta; order Coleoptera; family Elateridae; genus Ignelater; species Ignelater luminosus. Next base: position 171,975 of record VTPC01090882.1, read on the forward strand.
CTTACAAACTGCGCAATTGTTTGAACATGTTTTAACAACTGCGGATCCGGCAATTCAATTAGTTATATTAATTAACAAGTGCTTTTTGCAGGTAGGATACATGCAAATATAATTACAACTCGTGGAGCCGGTTTGCCCACAATGTTCTTGTGCTTATACCATAATCTAGTCACGAAAAGCCCTCTCATCACGTTATAACACAAGGCCTTGGGCGTATTAATTTAAGTTCCGTATATTAACTTTCGTTGGCGTACTTTATGTGCAAGAAAAGCGCACACACATGCATTTACCTGGCATATTATGCGTCACGAGATTTCTGATTACATAAAACTAGCTTTGTAAGCCTCAATGTCTTAGTAGAAACTGCCAGAAACCACTAATTATGATAATTAACAAAGTAAATTACAATCATAACAAATTTCTTAAATTAAAAGTGGGAAAATTTATTAAGATCCTCTACAGTCCTTTGAGATTATCCACCTTATTTTTTTTAGTACAGGTGTGTTTAAAAAAAATTATGGTACATTTAGGGAAGGTAAATGCTTTTTGTAAGCCATTATCGTTTATTTTAATTATCAGCAATAAAACTGGGTTCAGTAAAAAAAGAAGCTTTGGATAAATAAATTTCTTTTATAGTAGAAATTCTACTTACTTTTATATCTACATCTAGTATTAATAGTAATTTTATGCAAATTTCATTGTTAAATTTCATTATGTTATAATTAGTGCACATTTTAAATACGTGTAGCATAAAACTTTATTTCTTTTAAACCGGAATTTAAACGTTAAAAATTTAAATGCAGCAATAATTATCCTTTGTTAAATATTTTTATTTCTGTTCTTTATTCTTTATCGATAGTAGGATAAATTAGTTAAAGACTAGATGTCGCTGTACTAATTAAAATTATTTACTGTGAAATAAAGTTAGTTTGTAATCGATACAGAATAACTTTTTAAACTTTTTTATTCTTGTTGAATATTCTACATCCGTTCTATTGATTCTTCTGAAAACTATTCAAATCATACTTTATTTTTAGTTTATTTACTAACCTATACTTTACGTATTTATCAGGTTCACAGTCTCTTCACAACTAGCAAAACAATAAACAATGTCGTTGTTGTGACAGTACAGAGGCGGCGGCATACTTAATATCTAACATTTACGAATTTTAGAATGGCAGATAAAAATTGTTTCACAGATTTATGGGAGCAGCCGCTAGTTTGGTTGTTTATGAGAACAATTACAAAGCAAGAGATACTGAGTTCGGACCTCGGCAGACCCTTCTAAATAAGAAAGACATACTAAAATTTTTAATTTAACTAAATTGTTTTAATTCTCACCAATATTAACCTAGAACTCAATAAAAAGTAATTAAATTACATCCTTCAAGATAACAATGTGGTTTCAAGTACTGACTACTAAAGCCCTGCTGGTCTAACGTACAGACAGCCGTCAATAGACCCCGAATGACTGTTGGTTACATAAAGAAACTGTAGAACCAAAATCATTGACTCTATAGTAGCATAACCCCAGTAATAAATCAGTACAGCTTTTGGTTTCATAATTCTTATGTATCTACTGACAGGAAACAATCTGTACAGTTCATTTAGACTGTTTCTGTGAGCGTTAGTTTAGCGATTTTATATTCTATTTGATTCCTACAGAAACGCAAACTGGTGTAATAATTCGATTAGTGTTAAGTGAACAAAAGGGTTGAAGGTAGTTTCAAGACGTTTGAGTTAAGGAAATGCTCTGCATGATAAATTATCTATCTCATTAATTACGAAATTCAATAATTTAAAATTGATTAGTCATTTCGTAATTCTATGTCATACCAATTGCGTTTGTTCTGTGTACAATGCTACAGCCAAGTGTCTGTCAACTACATTATAAGCTCTAAAATACCATCGCAGCTTTTCATTTCTCTGTACTCGACGAGTTCCAAAACATTTATGGTTGCTGAGAAAATTCTTTCTTCCTTTTGTTGTCGATATTTCTACTTCAACTTTGCTTTTAACAATAATGCAAGTCCAGATCTATTCACTAAACTAGACTCAGACTACTAAATAATGAAGTCGCAGGCAATTTTTTTCCTACTATAAATTTCCAAAAAGGCAAAGCAGTGAGATGTTCTAGGTTGGGATTATGCTTGGTAAAGAACTCCATTAATTCCCGTTTTGGAACTCATGACGGCATCGCTCTATATTCTCTTCTCCCTAGTTTTGCATGCTTCATCTCTTTCTAAAGGGTTATGGCCGCTACTGATAGTCTAAATATCACCCGCTTGTGTATCAAAACTATAGGAATAATAAGTAGCAGATCAATTAGAATTATAAGGCTTTAAAATTGCTATTTTGTAAAAACATTTAGATTGCACCACAACATCTAATAGAACATTTTGTGTTTAAAGGCAACTGGGACGTCAGTTTTGATTGCAAAATGCTTTTCCTACTGTAAATCTTTAAAACGTTGTTTTAGGTTTAGTTCCTGTTTGGAAAAGCAATTCGGTAGCGTCGTAAATTAAGAATGTCTTCAGTGACCACGTATGGTTAAGAATATCTAATGTCTCTAGACGTGAATCCCATAGAACTTGTTAATGGTAGGAATAATTTTCCAAGTTGCAAGAAAAGGGTAACAAAAGAATCCGTCAAACATTGAGTCTGATTTTAGTATTCAGATCTACTAGAGCTTGTCTTGAAGTCAAGGGTAGAAATACCTTTATTGGATTGGGCGTGACGTTTTATTTAACCTCCAGACCGCATTTACAATAAGTCATTTTAGAGATTCAGATGAAGAAATAATTAGAACAATATAGGCAGTTTTTGAAACCTGTGAATATAAACTTAACTTGAGCACCTGAATTTTGACAATAAGGTCTTATGGGATGCATAGGCTATTGCTTATTAGTACGGTGTAAATAAAAGTGTCGATGCAGGTTAATTAAATAAACATTTATTCCAAGCAGCATAACAAGAATTAATTCAAGAGAACAATAAAACTGCAATAATCAAATCGAATGCCGCAAAGCTGACAAATGCCATACAAAGCAGAAGGAAGCAGTACGGTAGAGAAAATCTCTACGGCTTGGTGTGTCTTCCCCTTTAGTAATAAGTACGTATATAAGATCAGAGGGGAAAGAGGTTGGCGGAACCACTATTGGCCTGCAGATGCTGGAGGCCGTGACATGAACCAAACAAATATAATCGCGCAAGTTTAATTTTTTCGGACAAAGGATGTTACTATTACGAGGATAGTACAGAGAGTAATGTCATTAGATAGGACGCTGTCTGCGAAGTTTTGCGAAATCCAAAGATAAGGATCTCGCCCAATCCAAATTTAAATGACGGTCGTGATTAGTCTCGGTTCGTTTGAAGTTTGCTACCTACGCCTTGGTCCATGTCCGGCCACCAGTTTCCTGACGACCGCGACATTTAGCCCCGAACAATTTGAAGATTGTTGCCTACGAGGTCTACGACAATTTTCCGATTTCCTGCTGACCACGACATCTAGTCCCGGACAGCCTGAAGTTTTAGTTCTTGCTGGATTCACTAGCTTCTTCTGGACTACGACGCCTATCTCTAGATGATTTCGGCTACGTTCATCTCGGACTCACTAGTTTGCTGCTTACTACAACGCCTAGCTACGGATTGCTTGAGGATGGACAGCTACGGCGTGATCCATGTTGAATCTACCAGCCTCATGCCACCACAACGACTGGTTCTGGGCTGCCTAACGATTTCCACTTGCGAGTTGCACATCGGACGCACCTGGCCCCTGCTAGACTTCCACTATGATGGGCCCATCAGCTTCCTAGCGACCACAACAACCTTCCCTGAACGATTATTACCTGTGAGGTCTATGGCGGGCGAACTAGCTTTCTTGCTACCAAGACACCCAATCTCAAATAACTTGAAGATTGCCATCTACGTAGCCCACGTCGTGCTTATTATAGCTCAGAATCGCTTGAGCATTGCTACCTACGGCTGCGTCCATGTCGGATCAACCAAAGATCTATGCTGGTTTTTCAATTTTCGCTGACCACGATGTCTGTGTCTAGCCTCGGACTAGGCCCACTAGACACATGCTAGTTTTGAATTTTCTGAAGTCTGCTATCTATGCCTTGATCCATGGCGGATTCACTATTTTTCTGCCAACTATAAAGTCTATCTCCGGAACCCTTGATGAATTCCACCAACTTCTAAGTCTGTGTCAAGGTCCATCAGTTTTCTGCCGGCTTCGATGTTTAGTCTCGGATCACCTGAAGTTTATCACTTACGCTTAGGTCCACGCCTGGTCTATCAGTTTTTCGTCGACCACGGCGTTTAGTCCCGGACTGCTTAAAGATTGTCCCTACAACTAGATCCACGCTTGGACCACCAGTTCCCTGCCAACCACGACGACACCTAGCCCAGGATGACCTAAAAATCTCTACCTTCGAGGTCCATGCCATGTCCGCTAGTTTCCTACCAACCATGACGTTTAGCTCTGAATCGCTTAAAGATTGTCACTTACAGCTATATCCATATCAGATCCACCAGTTTCCTACCGACTATGATTCCTATCCACTGACCGTTAGAAGATTGTCATCTACGTGTAAGCCCTTGCCAAGATCATCACCAGCTTTTTGCCGACTACGAAGTATAGTGTCGGAGTGCATAAAATTTGGCACTCACGGTTAGGTTCATGCCAAGCCGACAACGTCCATATCATCCCCAAACCTGAATTTCCGTAGAATATCCAACTGGGCCGTAGATTTCTGATGGTACATGGGATTGTGCTTAAATGCAACTTTTTATTATAACTGTTACTTTACAATTGTTATATTTTGACTGTTATTATTATTTGTGTAATATTTTCTGTACATCCTTGTTCTTTAATCACAGACTATTTACTGATTTATTATTCTTTCTTCTTTTTCTGTTCCCGGTGATTCAGGTATAGAAATAAATTTAAGTTTTCTGAAGTTTCTTACTTCAAAAAATCTTTACATTTTTGTTTCATTTTTGGGAACCACGTACACGTCTAGTTGTGCTGTAAAGGACAGATTTCTAGACGGTTGTTGCAGTTACCATATGGTTACTAAGAGGCCAGAGTTCTAATATCTTCAAAGCTTCACGATGATGAACTAGACCATTTGCATTGATACAACAGGTAACTCTTGTACGTCTCTTAATTAATAAGTTCGCTGGATTTTGAAAGAGAGATTGAAATATTTGGTAATTTGACAAATTACTATAAAAATTTTTGTCGGTGATATACGAGGTGTGTGAGAAAAGTAATGAGACTGGCAACACTGCGGGAGATCTGGCAACGTTGTGTCTACCGGCCTGTGCTAAACCGGTTTGTTTATCGCTTCCACTTCCTCGGTCCGAGTTACAACTCCGTACAGCTAACACATTATTTTTGACAGCGCCATCAGTGAAGTTGTGTTTTTGTTGTGTGTTACAGAAATGGAGCATCGGAATTTAGAGCAACGTTGTGCAATAAAGTTTTGTGTTAAACTTGGTGAATCCGCGAGTGTGACTTTTGAAAAGTTGAAACAGGTCTATGGGGGAACGGTGCTTATCAAGAGCACAAGTTTTCCGCTGGCACAAATCATTTTTGGACGGCCAAGAACACGTTGAAGATGAACCTCGCTCAGGGAGACCTTCAACTTCAAAAACTGACGAAAACGTTGAACGTGTGAGGGCTCTTGTGAGATCAGACCGTCGTTTAACAATAAGGACGATGAGTGAACAGTTAAATTTAAACACTTTCACCGTGCATCAAATTTTGACAGACATCATGACAATGCTAAGTGTCATACAGCAATTTCCATCAGTGAATTTTTGACCTCAAAACGCATTACTGTTGTTCCTCATCCCCCTATTCACCTGATATGAGTCCTTGTGACTTTTTCCTTTTCCCGAAATTGAAACATGTCTTAAAAGGACGTCATTTTGGAACTCTGGAGAACATTTAAAAGACTATGACCGACCAGTTAAAAGCCATACCAGTTGAAGACTTCCAGCGCTGCTACCAAGAGTGGGAACAACGACTCCGTCGGTGTATAGCTGCCCAAGGGAACTACTTTGAAGGGGATAACATTGTTGTTTGAAAAAAAATAAAAACTTTGGTTAGTATGAAAACAGTCTCATTACTTTTCTCACATACCTCGTAAATTAAGTATAAATCTTGAAAGAAAATTTTTTTTGTGGCCGAAAAATAATTTACAAAACTTGCTAGAAACTTAATAAATAAACTTAAATGCTCAATGTAAATAAACAGTTCTTGTTCAATGATTCAAATCATTTAGTTTTTTGAGCATACCAAGAAAATAAAACTGAAAACTTTCCCATTGAGTGTAAATACTGCTCTGATGTGTTATTTCTAACTTTCTAATTTTTATTTAAAAAAAAATATTCCAGATTGAATCTTAGAAAAGCAGAAAGTTTCTGAATAAGTTAAGTTTCAAGATCCTTGGTAGAACTGTATCGCAGTCTGTAAAGTAGTGGTAATAGACCTTTGATATTAAGTCTTAGCCTTTGTATCACAAATGCTAGTAGTTAACTGGTTCGTGTAAAAGAGGCTTTGCAGCATAATAATAATCCTAATTAATTAATTATGTATTATAATAATGAATATTGTAAAGGAAATTCCCCATTTCCATCATCATTGCATTTACTGGATAATCTAATACGAACAGTGTTGAATCAATAACCTACTTCAACCATTAAAGGCAGTTATAACTAATAATTATTGTTATAATCCCCATTCATATAAAATACACACACAAAACATTATATTATATCATATATAAGCTATAACCTCCTCGAACCTACATAATATAACGTTTGAACCGATGATACAACATTTATAATTGAATCCGTGATTAATATCAACCCGAGCTTCATTCATCTATACATTATTGAAGTTTCCTCTACTTGTTTACTTGCTCTAGTTTTGTGGTCCTTAGCAATATCGTATTCATTACACACCCCACAGGCTTCGGATCTAGAAAATCCGATTGTCCAAAACCTGAAAGGGTCTACTTGAGTTTGTAAATTGCCTGAGTTGAAAGATTTGAAGGCTACGTATTCCTCGTCCAGTTAGATTTTATGTTTGGGTGGAATATATTAGCCTCTAATATATTTTGAAGAAGCCTTTCTTTTATCACGAATAACGAAAACAATAAAATAAAAGAGGGGAAAAATATCAATCGGAGAAACGATCGCATCGCATGGATAAGATGGTAAACTTTGAATATCAATCATATCTTTTTTAAAACAAAAAATGTAAAAGACAATTATAACAATCGCGAAATGCTAAAAATAGAATCTCATTTAAGTTCTCCCGAATGCGTCCGTTGAGCTACTTCCGGACGGACCAGAGATTCCGGGTCAGGAGAGAGGGTAAAACATTCACCTCTTTCCACAGCACTGAGTGCTGCACTCGCCTACTGAACTAAATCCAGCGACCGAACGAGTAAATTGCATGTCACTCTCTTAAGACGAATAGGCCGACGTGAAATTTGTTTCAACTAGAAAAATCGACCCATAGGGGTGAATCTATAATTACAGTTTTCAATTGCAAATAAAATATAGTACTTAGGATGATTTACATTTAATTAGAAATACATGACACGCTAGAAAATGATTTCGTTCTCATATGTACGGGCTTGCATAATGCGAGTAGTGATTTTCATGTAAAAAACAAAATTTAAATATTTCAGAGAAAAATGAACAGGAGAAATTTAATATTCAAGAGGTTGTTGCTTAATTTTTCCAAAGATCAAAATGTTGATTCTAGTTTTAATTATGGATTTACGAATTTACAGATCAGAGCTTTCAAAAGTACCTACTTCACTGTATCACATGAATATCAATTTGTTCTACCTAAATATAAAATTAATTGCAACATCGCCATTTAATATTTACTTTGTTTTGTGCAAAACTTCCATAATTGAAATTTAATGAAAATATTTCAGCATAGCTTTACTAAAATTACATGTAATTAACGCACAATAAAAATTAACATTCCCAACATATTTGATGAAAAATTACTCTGCAAACTGTAAAATGATGCAGTTACACGTAGTATCATAATTTACGGTAAATTCCTTTTGATCGTTTCTTTTTAAATAGTTTATTAAACTACACCGAAGAAAGTCTACATTCTATAGGGCTGAAACTTGCGATGCTTATGTCACAAACACACTTCAAGCATCGGAATGTCAAAGCATCAGTTACTTTTTACACTGTTGCGCAGCGTTTCTCAATCGATATGCTATCAAACTATCTATATTAAGTGAAATGGAAAACTGACTAGTGGTGTCCTTTAGTACGAATATAAGACCCGCAAAAAATTTATTATTTATAATGCTTAAGTTATATTTACATATTTAAAGCTCCACCATCAAGCCTATAGTTTCATGGAAGTTAGCAAACTGCAAAACTCAAAATGCTTTTTAGTACAAATCTGTCATTCTATAATTAACAAACTTTCTAAAGGTGCAAACTGTTATCACAAGTCTGTTTTTAAATTTATTTCTTGGATATGTATAATCGGAAAATAAATACTCAAATCTTCAAAGGGTTTATCTTTTGTTTATATAATCGCAGCGTTTTATCTCATTTGTTAAAAGACGTACCGGCATAGTTATCGTGAAAACTCGCACGGTAAGGAATATAACAGCAAAACACATTTTTACTTATACGGTCAATGGTCTAATTAAAAAAACTTTATAAATCCACAGAGTAAGTCAGTGACGCTAGGTCGTTCCACCGTCGGTCTTTTGTTCCATATCATATAAGTGCAATTCTTTGCTAAATCAAATAATGTAAAAGCTCTGCTTAATATTTCTTCCTGATTCTCATTCGTAGGGGGATAAGCTTGAGGTGGCTTGTTTTAAAAGTTTTATTTCAGGTTTTTGTCTAGAAACCAAACCTTTATGTTACAAATATATAAATTCGTGTTCTTTACAAGCCTCATCTAAAAGATCAGTGCCACACTGGTTTCTAGTCCTATCAGCGAGGTTTTGGTCACACTTCTTTATCTCTAAGATATT
>VTPC01090883.1:0-114276 GCA_011009095.1 Ignelater luminosus
CACATGCGCTTATTCATGATGGCACCAAACCTTTCAGATGTGAAATATGCCAGTACATGTGCACAACGAGGGCCAAGTTACGAGGACACGTACGCATACACAGCGGTGAAAAACCTTATGAGTGTAATTATTGCGAGCGTAAATTCAATACAAATAGTGATTTAAGAAGGCATGAACGTGTTCACACTGGGGAGAAACCTTATGAGTGTAAGATATGTAATTATCGGTGTTCAATGAAAAGTAATTTGCAGAGACACATGAAAGTTCACGGAGATAAGAAGCCTCTTGAATGTAAAATATGCAATTATAAATGCACGACTAGAAATGACTTGACAGCACACTTGCGGAGTCACACTAAAGAGAAACGGTTTAAATGTGATATATGTAGTTGTAAATGCACAACGAAAAGAGGCCTAAAAACGCATGCTCTCATTCATAGTGGAGATAAACCTTTTGAGTGTGACGTTTGTGGTTATAAATTTACACAAAAGGGCAATTTGCAAAGACACGTACGCATTCATAGTGACAAGAAACCTTCCAAACGTAATACTGAATTTGAAAAAATCTGAGGAAGTATTTAAAAACATGCATTCGTAGTTTGTAAAAATGTTAACTGTAATTTGAATTTTTAGGTTATAAACGTTCACTGTCATTTGAGTCTTTAGGTTAAGTAAGATATCTAGATTTCAATTCTCAATGTTAACAATCTTGAAACTTAAAAACGTTAACTGTCATTTGCATTGTTAGGTTATGTAAGGCTTCTAGATTTCAATTCTCAATGTTATCAATCTTAAAAATTAAAAACGTGAACTGTCATTGGAATTTCTAGGTTATGCGAAACAATAAAATTTCACTCTGCAGTTTTCAATGTTGGTGAACTTGAGAATTATAAACGTTAACTGTCATTTGAGTTTTTAGGTTAAGTTTGTCAAATTTTGTGTGTATAACCTCTAAAGCCTCTAAAAGAATTTCTTAAAATAAAAATTTGATAAACGACGCAATAGAAGTTTCTTTGCTAATTAAAAGAAAAACACTTGTTTGTCTTTATTTCTATTATTTTATATATTCAAGTTTTTCAAAGGTAAAGTTCTTTAATACTTCTGCAAGAGATTGGAATAGAATTACAGAATAAAATTAAGAAACATATTGTGATGTATATTATATTGGTATTTGGGCAGGAATAAAGTCAGCAGTTATAGTAGCTTTTTGAGTACATTCTTCTAAATTATTAGTGTACATTATTGATTTTGTATTGCTGTTATGTTCTTACAAGGTAAGAATAATTATAATCAGTTTCATTGTATTGTGCACAAATATTAACTCATAAATATATTGCTTTCAGGACCTTTTACAGTTTCTTCTGTAGAAGTTGTACCAACAAAGTTCAGATTTTAATCGAATTTCAATTGCATGGAAACGATTATTATAAATTTATAACAAAAAAAGCAGTTCTAAATTGCTTGTAGCTAATTCGTAATTTTAGTTTTCATTTTTGACTAATAAGTGCAGGTGGCAAATAACTTTTCTAGCAACTCGTGATTATCTCCAATTTTAAAATTCAAAAATATTAATATTTTGTAATACAGAATGAAATACACACAAAATTATTTTATTACTTTTATTTAAGAATATTAATACACTTTATACACATAATAAAAACGATAATTAATATTATTACAAGAAGCTGTATTTATATTATTACTACAGAAATATTATTTCAGTCTATCCTAAGAAGATTCATCTTTCTTTCCATCCTTTTCTGGGCCGGTATGAGTGATTGGTATGACCCGTTCCTGCAAAGCAGGATCAATTTTCCTAGGTGCAGTTATAATGAGAACTCCATCAGACGACAGACTGGAAACAATATCTTTCATTTCATGCCCTTTTGGTAACACAAATCGACGCACAAATTGTCTTGAAATAAATCCTTTATCATCTTGTTTTTCCTCATGCTTTCCCTCAACCACAATAGAATTACCATCAATAGTTTTTACAGAAATTTCCTGTGGCGTAAAGCTTTGCACGTCCATTTTCACTTGAAACTTCTCTTTATCCTGAATAACAGATTCGACGGTGTCTTCTGGAATCTCAACGAACGGCTTTCGACGATAATAAGTCGTGGGAAAAGCCATAGAAAATAATTCTTCGGCCATTCGCGTTTGATGCTCCAACATGCGAAGTGGGCGCACCATATCACGGAAAATAAACGGTAACAGCGACATTTTTCACTTATTAAAACGATTCTTGCAATACAACTAAAATATTGTGCAATCAATTCACACAACGATCAACACTTTTAACCACCTGGGCGGAAATTTAAACTGACGACAAAAGCGGCGCGCACTCCTGCTTTTATACAAACGTGAAAATCGAGTGCGCGTGCGCGATTCTCGAATTTTCGAATTCTGGAAGCGTTCCATCATTTCGAACATTCTAGGCACTTCTGGAATTTCGGGAATATTCCACAGAAGATGATTTAATTTGTTGTGGAAGTTTTCGCATGATATTTCACGGTTTATTCTTAAAAAGATGATACAGTAGAATATTAGGGTTTTACATAAGTAAACTTCTAGAATTATACCATGATTAGATTTCTGAACATTTTCTTTTATGTAATGGCGCGCACTTTTAAATTGTTTTTTTCAATAATAGTAGATAATAAATAATAATCGATATAGGAATTTTTTTTAAAGTTTGATTTTGTACAAAAAATATACAACCATTTAAATTTCTCATCTAGTATAGGCTCTTTGATTAAATCAATTACAAGAATAGATTTGTCAATATAAAATCATAATGCACTGAATATTTTCAAGATGTGCACCGTTGTGTAAATAAAATAATAAGGAGGTTCTTCTAAGAGGCGAGCTAAATCTAAATTTCCAATTAGGGCAGGCCATGGCTGTACATCAAGTTATAGGACAGTACTTTAGACAGCAAACTGATATGGCTCATGATACGTGCCAATTCATTTTAAAAAAGGATTTAAACATGTATCTGATTGAGTACAGTTTTGTTAATGGTTTATAAATTGAAGGCAAAATAATGATTTGTTAGACAAAATCTGGTTCTACCTTTCTGAGTGTGTCAACTCACAAAATATGCGAACGTGGTTAGTAGAGAATCTACAGGTTTCTGTCGAAACTACGTTACATCCACAAGAAATACGCGTCTGGATAGGTGTGAGTAGGTTGACAGGACCTACATTTTCTTAAGGTACTCTCATTGCTATCGTAATGAAATTCTCCGACAGTTTATTGACCAGCTGGATGATGAATTACAAGGATTCTTCTAACTGCATATGAAACAATTCACTTTCTAGGCTAGTTTTTTGATGATAGATTAATAAGCAAGAATACTCAAACACCTTACCCTTCACATTCCTGCAATTTGACTGTTTTAAATTTGTTTGTGTGGTTTTATCTGAAAAACTCTATTTTTAAAACTTGCAAATCAAATAACTGAAAAGTGTGTGGAACTGAATTAAGTCTCCTCGGATTCTTCAAAATGTATTTAACAGGCTTAAAAGTGTCTTGATGTAAATGGCAAACATTCTCAGCACTTATTGTAAAGTTTTGTTTAAAGATTTAATAAAATACTACGTTACTTTTTGCTTTGACGTTGTTGGTTTATACACTAGATTAAGGTTAGGTTAGACTAACACAAATGTCACTTGTGCGATCGCCGTTTTCTTGGCTGTGTTTAAAGTACCGACCGAAATTGTGTAATGGCAAATAGTCGCAGCCTACTCTAATTGGAAGCTAAACTCAGAAAACAATACAAAAATAAGAAAAATCATAAAAAGAAAGTCCCTATTGTGACATTTGCTGTTAACATAACTTATAGAAATTAGGAAATCTTGACATTGACAGATATTATAGAATTAATTTTACATCATAACATGAATAGGTTTAGATTAAGAATAAAAAGATCTTTACACGTAATCAATTCATTTATTTCCTGATTGCAGAAAAAAAAGGAAAAGTTCATTATAAAATAGTACTTTTGACATAATAACTACAATATCTTAACAATAAAAAAATGTTTAAAATCACATAATAGTCTTTTTCATTTTAACTTAAAATTAAATTACTAAAAATAAAGGTAATTAATTACTAGTCTTGACCTATCATTGATTGGAAACTGGAAACAGAAAGATTTATCTAATTAGTTTTGTAAATTTCAAAATTATAAGTAGAATATTACGTTTAATTTTCATCTGTATCAGAATTCTCTGCAAGAATGTCATCTACAAGATCACTTTCATGTGCAAATTGTACAGATTCCAAATAGTTGCAATGTAATTCATCAGCAGCCTGTTGTGTTCCAAATGTAGCTTTCAGTGTTCGCCATCGTGGTGTCACTTCGGTCCATTCGACAGCTTTCCATATACAACTGTGATCCTCCTGTAGCTGTAAATTGAAAGCAGAAACGCATTATGATTTGTAGTCCCTTATAACTGTAATTTAACTAACTTTTAATCGTTTTAATTTCTAAAAGTAGCAATTTAACAGAGGATTAAATTTTTTTCTGAAATTTAAATATAGACTGAAAACATACCGTCATCTCTGTATTAATACCAATAACAGTGTTGCTAACCATGAGACCATCAGTGTTAATAACGCATATGCGTGATCCATAAATGTCTGAATCGTAATACACCTGAAGTTCACCAGAACCTACATGTTTCCATTCACCATTTTGCAACAGCTCACTCAAGTCACATTGCTTTGTGAACATAATGGTTCTGTTAAATGAAATAATAAAAAAAAAACAACAAATTAGATTATTTAAACAAAGAATTAAAGCAGAAGCGCAAATCTTAATTACCTGTAGTAATCTCGCAACACAAACTATCTTCTTTTACATATTCTTACATGCACTACTGTCGTATAAATTATATAACTTGCATTTTCCACCCAAATACTACACACTACACACTTTCTCTACTTCATAACCTCTTTTACTAGCAAAATTTGCTTTAAAATTTAATCTTCCATGACTAAAGTGGTCATATAGGTTTAATAAATTATCTTAACCTCAAAATCTGAGGTAATTAATGTAATGAATAATTAGAATAATTCACATAAAGTGTACTGCTTAAAATAATAATTTTCTTGTAACATATACAACCCGTCTTGAATTCCATAACAAAGTTATAGCAAAAGTGAGGTTATGAATTTCATATACACCATACACACACTCACGCATAAAACAGGAAAACAAGATACATGTTCATCTCTTTTATTTTCATCAAAACATTAACCATTAATAAACAAATTAAAATATACCATAATATACACATAAACTAATAATAATGCAATTCCCACTGCAAGAGACAAATAAAGCGCAATAATCATGATGAAAGGAAAACAAGCGAAAACTCATCAACACGAAACTAAACTACAAATGCATGCAATTCAAGTAGTTGCAGTGCGAATATAAAAGAAATATAAGAATGGTGAAAGCTTCAGTTATGACATCGCTATCTAAATACTGTTGTTAAGACGTATTACACAGACGAGAGGTGGTAATAATTAGAATACTTGTAAGAAAATTAATATCATCTTAACAGTAAGTAAAGTACGAGTTTCCCTACGTTTTAAACTTATGAATAACAGAAAATAAAACTCACATGATGGCAAATCAACTGTTAAAATTTAAATGATCCTCTTAACGTAAATCACTCACTTTCACTTAACTAGAATCAGAAGACACATACCGGTCATCGTCATCATCATCATCCTCGTCTTCTTCATCCTCAACTACTTTGCCATCACCTTCTTGGCTAGTATCCTGTTCCTCTCCATAATTTTGAATAGTAGACGGTATATTTTTGTTTTCTTGTTGTTCCTTGATAACACTGATGGCTTCCTGAACGACACTATGAAACTGAACTGCTAATTCACAACTTTTAAACCGTACTGCGAGTTGTTCCAACGCTGTCTCATCATCTGAATAATTGTGTCCGTACCATAGCCAAGCTTTATTAGATGTTGACATGGGTTGCAGATCGATACTTGGAGTAATTAACATATTTAATACAACCTTATGAACTTGCTCGCGACGCAGAAGGAACCTATATGTACCTAAAACGCACAGCAAAAAAAATAAATAGAACCTTGCCCCATCACATATTTACCATTAACAGGATGATGTAAAACTTTCATTTGTCCAACACCCCGTTCCTTCCATTCCTTATTTTGGTTGTCGAATCGGAACAATTTTGCCCTTTCATTAAATACCGGTACCTCTTCTTCCTCTCCAGTAGAAACGATAATAGTGTCAGGCAAGGGAACAATGGGTTCATAATGAGGATCGTATTCTTCTCCACCACCACCACCACCAGTTTCTCCTTCGCTTCCTTCACCTTCATCACCTGATAGAGTTTTATCTTTATCGGTTTTCTTACTAGCACCCTTTTGTGATTTATTTAATGATGCAAACACTGGCGCGCCAGATCCCAAAAATGCAAATGGCTTATTATTATCTGAAATTACACATTGTTATTATTATTGTAACGATTTTAAACTTCAGGGCTTCCACAAGCTGTGATGCATAAGAAAAAGTGAATGAATTTAGCAAATAAAGTGAGAAATAGTGAATAATCTAGGCAAGGCTTTAGATGGAATGAAAAACGTGCCATTAAGCCAGTGTTTTCAGGTGTAAAAAATTTTTCTTCCCACCCATCTAACAAAGATGTCGCTAATAATGGTACGAAGATCCTCAACGTCAAAAATTCTTGAAATAATGCTTGTGCCCACGAACTGTAATCGCACTAATGCATTAGTAATCTTTTATGCTATAGATGAGAATCATCAATCAACAGATGGCGCCAAAATGTATCAAAATACCGAAGAAAGGGGATATTATAGCTATAGCCAGTGTTGCCAGAGCTGGCATAAATTTCCAAATCTGAAGATTTATAATATTCATTATTGTTTCTAACGATATATTTCACTGTTATAGCAACAGTGTGAGCACCCTCAAGTCGATGAGTTTTCCTCCAAGGAAATACATAATAGCATATTGTGAAAAGTAGGTCATCCTAAAAGTTTCGATCACAAACGCCTGCTAATACTGAGAAATAGGCACTGGATGTATTCAAAACTACCGTCACAGCATTTTTAACAATTTCCTAATTTTCAACATAAATTATCATAAAATAACAAAAATAACATTGTCTACATTAGTCTAACCTTAATCTCTTCAATCACAAATGGCTGCCAATAGGAAGACCTACCTTTCACAGCACACCAGTATTATTTACAGACCTTGCTTTTTCTTCAATAAGTGTCCAGGAAAGTATGCAACAAATGGAAAAAAGCCCAACAGGCATGAGAGTTCTGAACAGCTCAAGAGGCCTAAACAGCACGATAGGTCAGAAAGCCCAATAGACCCATAGGGCCGAGAAGTGCAAAAAGCCTGAGAGGTTCAAACGATGCTATAGACCCGAGAAGCCTGAAGGGCCAAAAAGTCCAAAAGGCCGGACAGGGCCAACAGCTTGACATGCCTGCTGCATAAAGGCTCAACTAGAAAACCCGGCCCATGCAGTCCTCTACCTCCTCGACCAAAACTTTCTAATTAACTAGTTACTATATATTTTATCAACAATACAAATACTCAAGATGTAAAGCCCTGTAACTAAGTATTCAACTTTTTTCTTTTCTGGCTTGGATACTCTTATTTTACTGAGTCATAAAAATTGCCAAAATCTGTCTCCCACCGTTTATTAAAAGTGGGAGACGAATTTTGGTCTTTCATATATCTAGATGTTCATGTATTAACTTATTTGACTATATAACTTGGAAGTTTTATCAATTACATTCCATATTTTGTTACATATTTAGATACTACAAAGGTGTTGTCCCAGGATGTAAATTTAATTAGGATAATTCATTGAAAACGAATCCTGCGACTTAGATTATTTATGATGAAGATTTCCGTAAAACAAATGGCATATTTAAATGTATTTCATACAGATTTTTAAAAACTCACATCTCAAACTAAAATAGTTAAAATAGTGATAAAATTTTCTAAACAGTAACTTATAGTGAGTTATTTTAAAAAGTGAGCTTGCGGAAGCCTTGAAATTTGCATTAACTTTTGTTACCTCCTGATGTTGCAGGTACAAAAGCTTGTGTAGCCGGAGCAGCAGCTGCAAGACTGGCAAAACTCAAATCGGAATCGCACTTTAAAACGATTTCTTGCTCTTTCTTTGGTTCAATCTTTGCCATTTCTTCCTTAACAGGAGCATTATTACTAAATATACTTGGTGTTGTTGTCGTCGTGGTCGAAGGTGTAAATAGACTTTTTGGTGTACCACCACCAAATATACTTCCCACCGCAGCAGTTGTTGTAGGTGTGGAAAATAGATTTCCAGGAGTTTGCGAACCAAAAATACCACCACCGCCAAATAAATTATTCGATGATGTATTCGAGAAAATGTTACCGCTAGCTGTCATGGTGTTACCAAATACAGAGCTAGTCTGCGAAAACAGATTTGTAGTAGGTGGAGTGGCAACGTCCGTTTTGAAACTAAACGAGAAATTCTTCATTGCAGGACTGGGAATTTTCGTTTGCTCGCTTACAGAAAACAAACTTCCACTTTTAGTTACAGGGGAAGGAGTCAATTCGACAGCTTTTTCTGTACTTTTATTATTTGCAGCGATATTACCAAGTACTGAAGGTTTCATTAACATATCTTTTAGGGATTCGGATTTTGAAAGGGTATTTGGTGTTGTTGTAGTGGCAGCAACGGTGGTAGTAATAGTAGATGCAACAGTAGCAGGACTTCCAAAAATATTACTTTTAAACGGTTGCCCAAACACAAATTTACTATTAGTATCGCTCGAACCAAACGAGTGTGGTTTACAAGGTATGCCAAATACTGTGCTGGAATTTCCAAAGATGCTTGTCGCTTGTTGTTGCTGCGTCTTAGAGGAAGATTTTTGAAATAGTTCGCTCAAGATTTCATCATCTTTCTTGCATGTCTCGCAAGTGCAGTCTGGTAATTGGCGGTAAGACATAAATTTAGGTGGAAGTTTTAGGTTAAGCGCTTCTTGTTCTTCTTCTGGAGTGACTTGGGTTTCTGATATAAATTCTACGTCTGAGGTATCTTCGGTACTGGGAGGTTTGGTTGCATCTGTAAAACAAATTTTGTTTTAGATTTAAATGAATCTCAGTATTATTAAGTTTGTGCTGTGCATGAATTTTTAATAATTAGTAACAAGAATATCTAAATTGTTTTCCTTATTCTCATTTCATCAACTCTTCTACATTCTAAATATTTCTAAGTATAATTATGATCAAATTGTAAACCTAACCTCAAAGTTGTTGTATTCATCTAATTCTCATAACAAAATAAACTGGCATTAATTTTGTATGGGCACATAACAAAATTATTTTCAAATAATAATTAGTTTTTGTTAAAACTTCCACAACAACAAACAAATTTTAAAGTGGTCTTGAGAGTAAAATATAATTTTCCATTTCCTGAACTGCAAGATACTTATGATAGATGGAAGTTATAAGAAAAAATTAAAGAGATCGAATAAACTGTGTATTAAAAAAAATCTAATGGCTTTCCAAGCTATAAAAAGTAATGATGAGGTTATTTGGTAACATGAAATAAAAAAACTATTGTACTTGAAAAAAATTCATTTATTGGTAACAAAATCACAGCACCACGTAAGGAATTTACCAAATAACATTATCACTACTTACTAACATTAGAATTCTAATACATATCACCTTTATTAATATATCAGCTAAAAAAAATTATTTTTAAGTAAAAAAATAAAATATAATTAAAATTTCAGATCTACGATTTCAAAAATAATGCAAAAAGAGAAGATCTAACTGGTTTCTTAACATTTCACTACAAAAAATGGATAATGACGCTATTTTGTGCATTGTTAAATAGTTAATTTTTTTTAAGGTTAGAATTAACAATCGAAACTTATGTAAAAGCAATAGAATCATCTCTTAATTTATTACACTAGCTAGCTGACTTGAAAAAGATTATTGTGAATAAAAAGGAATATTTTAACTTTGATTGTTAAGTTTAGGTTAGGTTAGGTTAGGTTATGTTATGTTATGTTATGTTATATTATATTATATTATATTATATTATATTATGTTAGGTTAGGTTGCGCACTACGTCACGGAACGTAAGCCAAAAGAGAAGATCACAACAGAAGCTAAATGTAGTAAATGCTGAGATAAAAGGCATGTCGCAAAGAACTGCCAAAATGAGGCATATAAAATAGTTGGGCACACAGCAAGCAACATGGATGACCGAAAATGGAGGTTGAGGAAAGCAAAGGTACCCACCTGCCTTGACTAATGAGCTAAGAATCCAAATCTCTAAAGCATTAAAAATCAAGACAATTCAGGAAGCATGTAACAAACTCCTGGTACCAAAAGGCAAACCGACAAGGAAACCGGTCTATTATACCAATTAATATAATGACAGAAATACGTACCAGCCAGAACCTTTAGAGAGGGAAAGGAGGGTAAGAGAAATATTAGAGACAAAGCCATCATAAAATGGTAGGATAGGTGGGCCATGGATAATACCGAGACACTCTGGACTAGAATCTTAATTAAACATATCAAGACCGGCTAGAAAGGAGCCGCAGAAATGTCAATTACTAGCTGACCCAATTTCTAACAGACCACGGAAGCTTTGGGGGCCTAGTTGCATAGAATCAAGAAACAAGACGATAACAGATGCATGGCCTGCAACACCAGGGATGATGCGGAGCATGCATAAGGTGGGAAGAATTCAGAAGTGAAGCCTAAAATATAACTAAGAGACATATAGACTCGGATAATATAATTAACGTTAGGCTTGAAAAAGAAGACTACTGCAATGGTACGTAATATCTTGAAGGTAAAGAAAAGAGAAGACTAACGGGATGAATAGACGCCTAAAAAGAGCAAACAGATAGGATAAGTGAAATCTGTAGCAAAACATCATTGGGTGACTAACACTGAAGTAATGCAACACAGGTTGCTAGGTGTCTGTCGAGCGGATTTTCCCCGGTCACGCAAAGAAAAAAGTTAGGTTAGGTTCACAATTAAAGAAAGTCATAGTCGCACCGATAAGGAATTTGAAGAAAACGGCCAATGATGATTTATTACTGGAAATATCAGGTGAGATGCAGAAGTCAGACATCCTCACACGAGCGATTAAAGATAAATCGCCGAATATGGACATAGTGGTCAAGAGGAACGAAGCTACTTATACATATCATCGCAGATGATCTAGCCCTAGTAAACAAAAGCAAGCCTGAAAGAAATATCGACCTGGATGCAAAGACATAAATTAGATATTGGCGATCCATGGCTTAAGGTATATATTGGATGGTTTGGATAAATATATAAGTACTTCTTTAAGTAATTGTTTTATTTATTTATATTTCTCTACCAGTTTCGTTCATTTTTGAACATCCTTAGGATGTTGACATTTTTTCTTCTGAGGATGTTCAAAAATGAACAAAACCGGTAGAGAAATATAAATAAATAAAGTAAAATTGTGGTAAAATCAAAGTCTATTCTAAATTCTACAATAAAAAAAACGGGCTGTCCATGAAGATTTTCACTTTACAAATAAAAAAAGTTAGGTTAGGTTAGTGTTAATTGGGCTTTTCAATAGTTTCAGTTACAAAATCAAATTTCTAGGTTAAGCATCTATCATTTAAATGTCAGAACTGCTAACAGAAAAATATTATTATTAAAAAAGAGAATTAAGTTAAGATATATTAATTACTTAAATACATATGTGTTAATAAAAGTTAATCAATCGATTAATAATTAATAAAATATGAATATCTGAAAATTGTAAATTCAAATTCAAATTAAAGATATTTTGAGGTTAATTTGACGTTTATATTTCTGGGAATTTTTCTTTGTTTCTTAGATTAAGTTGGTAACATATTTGAAAAATAACTGTTTTTTCTTAAATTTTCTTCTGTCATTTTGTATTGAAAATAATGTTATAATAGTGTAAAATACTGAACATTTATTAGTACAACATAAAGCTTGGTCTAAATAAATTGTATTTGTTTGAATTTCATGTTAATACTGCTTTTTTTTTTAAATTTTAGGATCTGTTATTCATGATTACAATTTTTAAAAGAAAATAACTTAAAATTATCAATCATCTTTAAACCTTTCTAGGCAAGAAGATTAAGTTGTTGTTGATCGATATCTAATTTTTGATCAGATTTTACATGAAGGTATTACATAATATAAAAATTCACAATAAATTATTAGTGTTCTTGTGCCTATTTAGTTGTATGTTACTTTAATCGTTTCCTTCCCTTCAGTTATAATTTCAAGTTTAAGTAAAACAAGGCATAGCACTAAACACAAATAGCAAAGATGTTGGACTAGATAACACAAGGAACTAGTGTTATTGCAATGAAAGGCGTTTATGAAAATTATATGTCTCTCACAATGGAAAACCTGCAAAGCGCAAGCAAAATGCGTTTGACGGAAGATTTATAAATTAATAACAGATGTTTGTAAAATAACCTGTAAAAATGTAATCGTTATATTCTTTAGCATTGTTTTCAAGATTATGTCCACAAAGTGCCCCAAGATAATCAACTCAACCATTTACCACGCAATATAATTTTCATAAATACCTCTTAAGGTACCGATAAAAAAAAAATACAGGTTAGTTTCAATTCATTATGCACAACATCTTATAAAAATTCTAAAAGACAGAAACGAAAATCAATGATGTTGTGCACGTTTGTAACAAACTACAAATACAGTTAATCCAATAAAAATCAAGCTGCTTCCATAAAAAACAGTGTTATTCAAGTTAAGGGGTTTAACATTGGTCCGCATCTTACCAGGGCCACTGGCAGACTTCTTAAGCGCATCGTTGACGGCTTTCTTGAAATCTTGAGCAATTTCAGCAGTCTTGAATCTCAGACAGAATTGCCAATGGTTTATTTCACCTTCAGAATAATCAGGAGCAGAAAACAGCCAGGTCTTATCATCCTTTGGCATATATTCAATATCAGTTGTCAGAATATGGTTTAGACAAATCTTCAATACTTGATCTCGACGCATTAAGACTCTACAAACAATCGTCACATTAATAAGTCGTACAAACACAGTAAATATATATAAAAAGAATTACCTCAATTTTCTAGTATCAGATTTCAAAAGGATCTTAATGTCACCAATTCCACGTTCTTTCCATTCACCTTGAACGAATCTAAATAGTTTAGCGCGATGGCAATAAAGTACTTCTTCCTGTTCTTCGCCAGTTTTCACCTCAATCTTGTCAGGTAACGGTATGACAGGTTTGAAATAAATGTGTTCGCCTTCATCTTCTACAAAACTATCCGCATCTTCATCGCCCTGGCATCCACTGCTATGGCGCCTCGGCGATCGAGGTGTAAACTCAAACGTATGCTTTTGTGGCGAACCAAAAACAAACTGGTCTTTGTTTTCACTACTGTTGGTTTCTTGTTTGCCTTCTGAATCTTTAGCTATAGAAAAGGTGAACGGTTTTGGAGGAGTAGTCATCGTCGTGGTCGAATCCGCTGGCGATTGCGTAACCATACCAAATGTAAAAGTACTGCTAGGCTTAGATGCAAATGTAAACCCTGTTGCATTAGCATCTGTGCTTTCAGTATTGGTAGTATGCACGCCAAAATTAAATTGCAAGCCTGGAGTTGCCAAATTAATTCCTGAAGGTTCTTTTTTTGGTACAGTACTGTCTTTTGGAGCATCACATGCGACACAATAAACTTTACCGGCATCATTCCTAACGAAACAACTTTTACATTCCCAAGATCCCTCCTTTGGTTTAAACATATCACCCCACGAACTCGAATTAGCGGTTGCTTGCGGCTTCGGCGTTTCCTTTTTAGGTGCCAAGTTTTCTCGAAGATGATCGCAAGCTAAACAACGTAAATGTTGAGCTTCATTTCTAATTAAACACTGTTGACACTCCCATGTATTTTCTTTTGGTTTAAACGCGTCACCCCAAGAAGGTACGGAATTTTGTCCGAATAAAAAGGCAGTCGATGTTGTTACAGTAGTTGTGCTGGGTGTTCCGAAAGAATATTGCGATTTTTGCATAATATCGGTCGTGGTAGGAACGGAAGCTGACGATGCGGGAATTAAGTTAACCCCAAACGAGAATTGTGTTCCTGATTTCTCTGCATCGGCAGATTTCTTTGGAGAAGCGTTACTTTTTGGTGTTTCACAAGCCACACACAAATGATCTTTTCCTTCATTGATGATATAGCAATTTTTACATTCCCAATTTGTCAATTTCACTTTAATTTTTTCGCTTGATTTTGGTGGTTCAACTTTGGGCTCGGATTTTACTTTCTTTTCTTCTTTAGATTTTGATTTACCGCTATCTTTAGGATCGTCAGATTTTATTTCAGGAATGGTAACCTTCTTATCTGATTTTACCACGTTGTTTTCATCTAATAAGTCTTTAGCTGAAGTAATAGCTTTGTAAAATGCCTCCGATTGCTCTTCAGACTTAAATCTAACAGCAAACAGTTCCGTTTTCAAAACGCCTTCAGAGAAATCCTGCGCATACCAAGTCAAAGCTTTAGAATTGTTAGGCATTCTAGTAAATTGCATGGTTTTAAGCAGCTGATGATTACAGCACACTTTATGGACTTGC
This sequence comes from Ignelater luminosus, assembly GCA_011009095.1. Taxonomy (NCBI): domain Eukaryota; kingdom Metazoa; phylum Arthropoda; class Insecta; order Coleoptera; family Elateridae; genus Ignelater; species Ignelater luminosus. Next base: position 14,675 of record VTPC01090883.1, read on the forward strand.
TCTCGACGCATAACCAAACGAATAGTATTCTCTTTTAGCAATTTCATAATTCCAATACCTCTCTCTTTCCATTCTTTAGTGGAATCAAAACGTAACAATTTCGCTCTAGACTCAAACAGAATCTCTGCATTTTCCTCGCCTGTCTTTACATCAACCAGTTCTGGTAGAGGAACCGCTGGGGCAAACTCGACAGCCGGCTCAAAGTCATCTCCACCACCGGGAGTTTTAGGGCTTGCAACTTTTGTATCTGTTGGTATTTGAACAGGTTTGAATTCTGTCGTTGAAGTTGAGAAAATATTTGTGGTAACCGTGTTGGATTTCGATCCAAACGTAAATGATGCAAACGGACTCGTTTTTGTTTCTATTGGAATAGCTATTTTTGGCGTCGAAGGTTGTTCTTTAGGTTTGAAAGTCGGTGTGCTGGTGAAGATAAATCCTCCGAGTGACGTAGTAGTCTCTGGTGCTTTCACTGGACTAGATTCTTGAGATTCACTAGCGTCTGAATCGTGTAAACCTTCTTTAGCCTTTTCGAAAGCAATATAAAAAGCGTTTGCCTCTTCTTCAGTTTTGAATCGCACGCAAAGCTTTTCCACGGTCATTTCTTCGTCTGCAAAATCATGGGCGGCCCACATGTATGCGCGAGCATTATTAGGCATTTGCGTTAACACCATGTCTTTAGTTAAGAAATGATTGGCACAAATCTTGTGGACCTGATCACGTCGCATTAATATACGAATTTTCTCACTGTCCTTGTTCTTAAGAATTTTGATATTTCCAACGCCGCGTTCTCGCCATTCTTTATTGACATACCTAAATAGTTTAGCTCTTTCGCAGAATAAAGCTGCTTCATTCTCTTCTCCAGTATTTACAGGTACTTCGTCAGGTAGTGGAATAACCGGCTTGAAATCTGGACATGGATCGTGCTCTTCAATGGAAGCTGAACTCAAATCTGTTTTGTTTTCATTTCCTGTGTACGAAGTATTAAGATTTTGTGTAAGCGACTTTTCTATTTGTAAACCTAAACCGGTGCTTTTTGAAGGGCTCTTTTCAATAGCAGAATAAACAGGCGGTGCAATATTTGATAAAAGTCCTTGCGTAGATACTATCGGAGGGGGTTGATTTATGATTGTAGGAGTTGCAGCAACACTGCTCGTTGGCAATGGAATTTGGTAGTTGTGGGGTTGGCTTTTTGGTGGTTGATTTCCTTTTAGGTGTTGAGGCGGAATTGTAACAGATAATACTTGAGTTGTTACAACTGCAGCTTTGGGTAATGGATCAGATGACGTGATGACCACATTAACTGGCCCTTTTGCACTTGGAACGGTTATTGGTGGTGCATGGGAGGCCGTGACAGACATTGAGCTCGAGAATAAATTCGACGGTGTTGCACCAGCAGTGATGGTAATACTTGAAGTTATCGCTGGATTTGCGTCTTTAAAAATACTGACTTGAGGTTGTGGTGGCTGAGGTATGGTTAATGTGGGTTGCGCTAGTGATGGTTGCATCAAGTTGAGTTGAGTAATACCAGGTTGAACCACACCACTAACGTCCCATGCCACTTTAGATTGGCTGTAATTTGGATGACCGTAGGTTGCTTGTGGTAATGCTTGAGAAAGTGGATTTAACGTACGGAAATCAGATATTTGTGGTTCCTGACCAAAGGATAACGCACCTGAAAAGCAAACAACGAAAACGTGTTGAGTCAATTTTTATTTATTTACAATAAAATAACTTACCTGGCTGTGGTAGCCCCAAATTAGTGTAAGGATACATGGGGTACAAGCTAGGATACAACGCGGCGTGTGGATAAGTCAAAGCGTTCGTAGAAGGCATTCTTGGCTGGTAATTTGGATAAAGATTTCCAGCATTAAAACTGGGCACATTTGAATTGAGGACATAATCACTGCTGTATTCTTCATCTAATACATACAGATCTTCTTCGCTTAATTGATTGGTTTTCGGTTTATTGGTGTCCTTTTTTAATTCGGCAATTTCTTTCTTCATTTCATGAACCAAATCTGTTACATCTCGGAAATTTTGAAGTTCATCGACAGCATTTTTTAATCCGTTAACGGATTCTTTAATACCATGCAATTCCTCATTCACAGATTGCTTTACTGTTTTCAAATCATCAACTGTAGTAGTTAAGCTTGTAACGACATCTTTGAAACTTCTCAATTCTTCAACTAAACTACGATGGGATTCGATCATCATTCGATTTTGCTCTAATATATGGCTTATGGTTGCATCTCGAGAAGCTTGCATTTGTCTCAATTGAGCGTCTAAACGTTCTGGACTCGGACGAGCTTCTCTACGCGTTGGCAATTCCAAACGAAACCGATTGGAATGCACAGTTCTGTCATACTGAGGAGTTAATGAATCATTTGGATAAAACGAATTTGTCAAATTTGGATACATATTATTCATGTGGTCACCGATACTACCAGCTGATGATACATTCTCGTCTGACATTCCATCGCACTCATTTCTGTGACTATAAACATCTGGATCAATTCTGCTCAACAGTCTTTCAATCTTCTCAATTTCCGTTCCTAACTGCGTATTTAAAGGATGTTTACGATCTACTGAAGGATCTCTAAGACGATCCAAAGTCAGGTACAAACAATCTCTAGCTCTAGATAACAAAATTATGTGTTGGCTTCGCATTTCGGATGTAACATTTTCTTTATTCTGATTTATTTGTTCATCAGCCATCGTTTTATAAATCTGAGCTTGATGGAAGCTCGCGTACGGACTCTTTAAACCTTCAAATATTTGAATAGCCTTCTCATGTTCTCTCTTTTTCATAAATTGCGTAGCATTAAATAATCTCCCTTCTTCTATATAATTAGATATCTCTACTGGACTAATTTCTTTCGATTTATATTCAAAGAAGCGATTACCCGTGTAAGTAACCGCTTGATTCTTTTGTAGCTTCTCCAATAATGGCAACGCCGCTTTCCAATACAGTTCAGCTCTTGCCTCGTTGAATTCAATCTCCGACTGTTTGTCGAGATTTTTAGCACGTTCAGCGAACGTATGCGCAAGTATCACTAATAATTTTACATCGAGCCCGTGATTGCCAACACAACGTACAACTTCGATGCCACGTATTAAATGCAGACGCAACTCGCTCATATCAGAGCCGTATTCGTTTTTGTACATTTTATATGCTGCTGTCAGCCATTTGGTTTGATTCAGGGTTCCTAGCTGATTTGTTACTGCTGCCGGTAGAACATGTGGCTTGTCTGCGTTGTAAAATACCTATAAAATGAAGAGAACAATTTAAATTGCGATTTTTACACTAGAATTGAAAAAGCATTGCTTGAAACTTTATTACAAGACTTTTAAATTAGATATTAGTTAGTTAGTTAGGTTAGGTTAGTATAACCTTAAATGCCATTAATGACATTGAAGGTTATACTAACCTTAACCTTAAATGTCAATAAGACAATTATCAAATGGAATTTAAGGTTATATTATCACTCACATGTTTTAAAGTTTATATGTCAAAATTAACATTGAGGTTATAATGTTTAAAACTGAATAAATTAATATTAGGCGTTATTTTCAAGAGATATTTTGAAATATTTCAATGTGTTTGGAAATAAAGCATTTTGGTGAAAACACTTATCACATCACATTAAAAATGTGAGGAGTTCATGCTTTTGAAATTTGAGTTATGGGTAGTGCTGTAATATACAAATAACATCTGCCTACGTATGCCATTTGAAAAACAACAAGCCCCATGTTATTAAGCTTTTCAAATCAAATCAAGTCGCAGAATATTTTTTTTTAAAAGTTCACAAGTGCAAGTTTTGTTTCAAAAGGCAACAAGTCTATGATTATTACACACAAACTACTGTAATAAAAGAGAAAACTACACCTTGCACAGAACTACAGATTGTACTTTACATTCTTTATTAATTTTTGTTTGCAATTTTACAATCTGTACACTAATAACGGTAGTTAACATCACACAATTGAAATCTCTATTCCATAATGTAAGCACTCTCAGAGACTAGATTTTTATGGATTATTTATGTGTATGTATGTGTCCAAGAAAGTATGCAACAAATGGAAAAATCTTTTCTATCAACTTCTCAGAAAACTTGCTTATTTATAAAATTTTGTACTTGATCCAAAGCTTCCAATAACAGAAATAAAATTTTGATGATTATCAACAATTAAAAAACAACTCGGTTGCAAACTGGAAAGTAATCCCGCCCAACAAATAGATTTCTGAGCTCCAGAGTGGCAACAATTCCCAAGGAAATGGGCCAAAAGAAGAAGAAGAATAAAGCAAACTCAAAAAAACATTTTTTCCATTAGAAAATGACTGAGTTGCAAACTTGTTTAAAAATAGCTGTGATTTCTAATTTCCCCACCAAAGTCTCAAATTTGGGGGAAAAATCTGCACACCTGGCAACACTGCAGTACTCACTATTTATCTTCAATTTTCATTTTGCACTGGTCGAAATTTCTAGGACTGGACCGACCCAGCTAGACTTGAGACAAACTTGACGTGGGCTGAAAAAGACCCAGTCGCATCTTGATCGGCCCTACAGACCTGACCAGCCCAAGAGGCCCAAACAGCTCGACGGACCTGAAAGATCCAACAGGAAAGAACCAAACTGCTCGATATACCCAAAGGACAGAGAAGTCCAAAAAGCCTGAGGTCCAGCACACCCGAACTAGAGATTCAACTAGAAAACCCCATCTGTACAGGTCTCCACTACCAGCATTGTTAGGAGTATTGGCATGATGCGACGTAATGGCAAATAACCTCGAAGGAAAGTTTGCAGCTAGCTTTAAATTAATTCTGTAAAATTGTACTTAGTTACCAGTGGCTACAGTCTGCACTTGTTTTCGTTTATTGTACATTATACCTGGGCCCCAAAACGAAAACAATGTTATGATGTTTCAATCCATTTAATATCGAGAACCGCAGAAAAAAACCTTAAAAACGTGCGACTCCCTACAACCATAACAAAGCTAAAAATAAAGGATGCAAAGTAGTCTCCTGGTGAATACGAATGAAATGAAATTTTCAACTTCTTCTGGTGTTAAAGAGCCGGAACTGTATGTCCTATCGTTTTGAAATTTCCACAGCCGTCAACGGTGAGCAAATTTCAAGTTAATTTTCAATAATTTATTTTAAATAACACTAATAGTAATCCTTATAAATAATAATAATAACGACTAAAGAATATGTCTATCAATAGGACATAAAAGTTGTAAAAGTTCTTTCAACTCATGAAAAATGAGGTTATGTGTATAATTAATAGAAAATTCAGCAACATTAATTATCCTGCAGCATTTCCGAAAATATACAACACTATCGTCCAGTTGTTATTAGTAATTAGAAGTGAGGTTATATTAGTAATTAGAAGTAAGGTTATATTAATAGTTAAAAGTGGGGTTATATTAGTAATTACAAGTGAGGTTATAGCATTGACATCTTAAAATTTGCACATATTTCAAATATTACAAATATTTCAAAATAATGCTGATCACCAAAGGGAAAAAAAGCCTGTTATATTTAAGTTATACATACCTGATGTTTCATTTCTTCCAACGCCTGTTGAACACAAAGCGTAGCACAATATAAGAATGCATCGACATCTAAAACACTCAACGATTCAGCAGCGCAATTATGCAAATTCCTCACAGAATATTGTAACCCAGCAAATACACTACACCTGAAAGTAGGCAGCTTTCGATTCATACATATCCATATCAAGTGATGAATTGAATCAGAGTGGACGATTTGAGCAATTTCATCGTATTTTGCAAGCTCCTTGCTGTCTGGCAGACGAAGCGTAATATCAAGTAAGTACTGGTTTGTAACGAAATAACTACTTTTCAATTTTGATTGTTGATCTCGAGTTACAAATAATTTTTTAAACAGTTGCTCGCGCCATAGCCCTGAACTACTCTGCATAGCTTTTTCGACGACCGTCACTTTTCTATCTTTAGCTGCCGCTAGAATTATATGACCCGCTTGGGAACATCGGTATGCTGCTTCTGCATGCCATCTAGAAACAAACCGCTATAAGATCGTCTACTCGATAATTTAATAAGTTAGTACCTTTGAACTTGCTGTCGTCTGTGTTCTGGACTGTGATCTAACCACATATTATGCAGCTCTGCAGGTTGTGTATGATAGGAAGCAAATAACACAGGTAAAGCCATCTGCATGGCATCTTTGTACTTAATTAAATCTCGTTTTGCTTGCTTCAAAAGCAATGTCACAAGGTGGAAGCAGAGTTGTGCTCGATAATGCGTTATGAACTCTTGTATAAAAGAACGTTCGTTGCTATTAATTACATTCTTCACAGCAATATCGAGAGTTTGATCAAAATTGAAAACAACTGAAACACATTCGGCTCCACTCTTAGTATTATTTGAACTTTCATCTAAAGTTAAAGTGACTAATTTATCTAGAACTGATATAAGTAACACCCAGAATTGCCAACTAAGATTTGAACTGGTCATATTATCTCTTTGATATCTTACTAAGACTTCTGAAATGGTTTCATACCAGTTTAGATTATTGAAAAAGATTGGTAAGGTTTTTTGCTCGATATCAGATACATGCTTGTAAGCTTCCTTAATTTGATTGTTTTGCAAGAGATGACGAAGGAAACGTATGCGTAAATGTACATCAGTAGGACGAGAGGCAAGTTCTGCCAAGAGTAACTGTGAAACATCGTTAGGATCTTGACTTTCTGCTGCAATGAGACGCTCTTTCAGGTTAAATACCACCGGATTATGTGGATCAAATGACTGGGCTTTTTCACAAAAGTAACGGGCCCCAGATAAATCGTGGGTGACATCATCAGTTGACAATAATTCACACACTGAAAGAAATAATAAATAAAAGTTAATGTATTGTTAAGACGTAATAATTGGTATATCGAAAACAATCTTGTGTCTTTTGCACTTTGGACTTTGGTAGAAACCAAAAATAGATTGGCAAACATCTAAGATTTCATTATTGCACTTACATATTATGTTTTCGTTTAACTTAGAATTCCAGACGACATTAATATTTTATTACGTAAAACTTTGTTTTCACCAATAAATTGGAATTCTTATAAACTTGAAAATTTTATAATTTATTTCAGTTTCATAACCCTCTTGATTACAATAAAATTACGTCGTTTCTTATACCAAATGATTGCGATTTCTTAATTCATAACCTTTACTGTCAAATTGACAATAGTAATTTTGAAGGTTAATCTACTGTCATCCTAAATTCTAAGAAAACAAATGAATAATCTTAAATTAAACATCAGTATTGTCGACCTAATTTTGTTAATGTTGACCTAAAAAACAAATTTTTCAAGTCAAGTTGACAAGTATTAAAGTTATAGGGTTAGATAAGAAAACTAACAAAATTTATGATATTTTAGCTTTTAATATACCAATTAAAACTCAATGTTGTTCAATGCAACAAAAACAGGCTGTTGCCAATCCCTACTTAAAATTGTAATCAAATATTTTTAAAAATAAATGGAAGAGATCAAAAAGCACACGCGTGCGCTGTTACAATACGTACCTTTAAGCACAAGATTGTTCTGTTTTGGATCAATATCGAGACTTTTCCTATAAGCTTCAATAGCAGCTTCACGTTTTCCTAGCTTTTCTAATGATTTTCCCAGCAAACTTAAAGCTTCTGGTGACAATGGTTTCACTGTGAGATACGCTGCTATATATCGACGAGCTTGTTCATAATCACCAACTTTGAAATAAAGTCTAGCAAATGCCATACATTTTAAGTTACGCTACAAGAGGAAAACACAGTGGTGATCAATTCATGTAATAAAAACTAAAATCTACTATAAAATAAGCAATTTCTAGTCATCCAATAAAATTTTGGATACAATGTAAATCAATACCTTGTAATCTTATGAAATACCAACTGATAAAAAAAATCCATCCTTGGTCTAATGTTATTGATTATGTACAGTGATCTAATCTACATATTTATAAATTTTATTGTTATTAATACATATAATGCGCGTCACTTCAATTTATAATTAGCGTTTTATTTTTAAATTCCCGCCAAAGTCAACTTCACATGTGACTCAGCATGGGTTTCGAACTAAAAATATAAAGACGATTTACAATTATAAAAAAAGCGCGACCATTCTTTACGCTTCAAGAATTCATATATGCATTAATAACTGTAATTATCATGTACATAAATGTATTTTAATGGACCAAAACTAAAAGCCGGTTTTATAATGGCGGTTAGGCACTCTTTTCGTTAAACTTACCTCCGTCTCATTATTTATCTTCTTCATACAACTTTCAACATGTCTATCTACTTCTAGTTTAGTATCAAACATTTTGAACACTATTATAATTACACAATAAGAAATTAAAACTCATATAAAACAAATAACCACTATAAACGTATAAAATGCATTACACTTCTTTCCTCTTGTACGACGTTTTCGCCATATTCATTTTGACAGTTTGATTTCGGTTTGATTCGTTTGATTTCTATGTTGGTGTGCGCCTGCGCACTTTGCAGGCCACAAGTAAATAATTATAATAAATTAAGAATAGCTTCATTTTCTATTCATTTCTGTTTCTTATTGCGGATAGTTAACTATAAATATCTATAATTGATTAAAATTTAACTAATTTGTTAATAATATCTTTAAATTCCAAATAACTTAGCTTTTGGGAATTTTATTAAATGAGAATTACCATCATTTGGAGCATTGCCAAGTCTAGCTTGCTTTACAAGTTTCTTAGAAATTTATGAACTAGGCCAAGCGTTTAATAGCATTATTTATAACTTATAAGATTGGATCATTGATTATCTGCAGAAATTTGTCATTATATGATTATATGCATTATTTTAATACTTTTGATTAAAAATAGCAACAAGTCATATTAGATGTGGCAACACGGCCACAGGATCCCAGATAGGCTGTGATGTGATCGTTACTAAATTTCTAACCTCAAACAAAAATGAATGCGATTATTTATAATACTAAGCAAACCTTGCTTCTAGCTCAAAATCTACTTTCCAGTAATTTGTGCTTTATCAACATGCGTTTGTAACAATCTTAATATTTACCTTTTCTAGCAAGTATTCGTTGGGCCAGTAAAAAAACTGGAGGAAGTACTCGTAATGCAAAGGGAAGTGGTATAAAGAAGCATAGGGGATGGAAGAAACAAGACGGCTCTTGGGTTGAATCTGGTAGTATTTTGGTATTGCAACGTCACTTAAGATTTCATCCTGGTTTAAACGTATGTTAAGCAATGTATCAATTAGGTAATTTACAAAAGGATTATATTCTTTTTTAGGTCGGTATGGGTCGTAATGGTACATTATATGCAAGAATTCCTGGTCGTGTAATGGTTACCTGTGAAAAACCAGATCTTGATTGGGAACATACGTGGGTCCAAAGATGTTATTCTGGTCGAGAAAATACAACCTTCTATAAAAAATATTTTAATGTAATGCCAAATAAACAACACCAAAATTTTGTACTTAAAGATCAAGTGTAAAATAAAAACAGTAAAATTAGATTTTAAATAAATTATGTTTCTAGCCAATTTAAAGTAATATACATCACAGAACCATTTATTAGAGAAGCCAACACAGCTCTTTTCTTAACAGAAGTCCCTAATCTACCAAACGTTACGATCTCGCTAGTATGATTGTTTGAAGAAGGTTCTTCAATGCATCGTATTATAAAAATGGCATGGAATATCGCTGGATCACCTACAAAATGTATTAGATTGAGAATTTTAATTTCTCAAAGAATTATCTTCAAACCTGAATATACTAGAAAGTCTCCACCAAATTTTAATCCTGGGGTAATATAATATCCTTTTTCCCATAGATCAGCATAAACTGCACATTTAGTTGGTGTTGTTTGCTGCAAGATTTCTGCCAATGGAACTTCTGTTGGTGTTCCTAAAATCATGCTCTTGAGGAATTGAATGATAATAGAACCTAAAGCATTTCTACCTTGTGTAGATTTAACGGATTCGTATAAAATTGGCCACACCATTGTTTCATTTGTAACTTCACAGGATTTATTTAATTCTTCTTCCAAGATCTCTTCTCGTGTTTTCACATTGGTTGTTGCATTGCTCTTCTTCATTTTTCCCTCTACTATTTTATCAATAATCTTTTCTAAGTCACACTTGCGATTTTCTTTATATATGTCTTGTTCTGCTTGTAACAAATGATTTTGTATAGCAGAATATTCACTGATATCATGTTCCGTTGGTAAATCTTGCAAATGTGGATAATGGATTATTCTTGCTAACTGCTTATTTACAAGTAAACAAACTTCTTCAGGTAATAAAACCAAAGGTAAAGCTGCAAATAAATAAGGATTTATGTTGTATATAATTGAATAAGATAATAATAATAACATTACATACCAGGAGTGACTTGGGTGCTTCCTAAAAACGAACCTACAATTCTATATTGTTTACGAAGTGTTTCCCAATCTGTGCCAATTATTTTTTAAAACATGAGGAGTAGTCATATAGAAACTTATTTATTTATTTAAAAACTCAAAATTACCTGCTGCGGAAAAGACGCATGCTTTATTGTTCTGATAACACAAATCAATCATAATTTTAATAAAATCAGGGTATTATTTATAAAATTAGAATAATGTATAATTGGGGTTAAACGGGTTAAACTTAACCTTACTTTGATTTTTGATTGTCAAATTGTCATTTTATTTTGTTTGTTGTTACATATAATTGACTTTATTACTTCTAATTATATTCTGCGTAAAATGGAAATTTTTTATGGGTCTTTAACTTTTTTTGTGCTTTTTATGCACCTTTTTTTTAAACGATTATTGTCTAGATCAACTATTTTTTTAAGCTTTTGAATAGGAATTAAATCTAGAATTTTTTTAATAGATTCGATGTAGACACAAAGTGTTTTTATTCTTAATCTGATTACACACATCAACAAATTGGTTAGGATTATTACCATTATTATTACCTTTTTATTTATTTAAATTCATACAAGTTGAGTGGATTTAGAGTAAGATTCAGCTTTATCTCATTTAAAAATACTTTAAAGTGTTCAAATGTTATCTAGGAACTTGTACTTTGTACCTCACATGACAGTATAGTGCATTATTCGTTTTGTCATTTGTGTTATTTGTTCAAAGTATCACAACATTGAGTATTCTTCATTAATATATTATTTGTCAGGTACAATTAAGAATTAGCTTTTAATTTCCCCCCTTTCACACATTCTAGCCAGAATGAATATCGATATTGTTTCTTATAATTATCTTGGTTTTCTTTTTTAACTACCTGCACCATCATTTTTTTTTTAGTTTTCATAGTTTTAACAGGGTAGGAACATTTATTTAGACGAGTCCTATGAAGATAATAAATATTTGAGACCCTGAATAAGAAAGCTTTTTGTAGTTATTTTTAATAGTTAGGACATCCCTGGTTTTTTTTTGGCCACTTGGGCAGTTATGAAATAGACAGTATATCTTATTCTTTCTAATCTAGTTACTTGGTTATTATAAACTTGTCAAATTAAGATTCTAGGTTAGAATTTCTGTCAAAAATGCACATAGGCATCTCAAATAGAAATAATATAAGGATCAGAAGAAAATATTTCGCTGATTGGTTATCCTAAAACTATAGAAAGTAATCTAGATAACATATCAATACTGTACATTTTGTGGAAATTGACATCGACACTTAACAGTTTGTTTTTTTTTCTTTCGCCACCAAATCTGGTAATTACTCTTATCAACCAACACCATAAACGCACACTAATGATTGACAAAAGAAGCTTTGGCAGATTTTTAATTATTTCAGTTTTGAAAACATAGTAATTCAAAACACTAAGAAGAAGAGGCAAAGGTCTAATCTTATAATCTTATTCTATTTTGACATGCACTAAATTATTGAAATGTGAAATTTATTTTACTAATTCTTTCGATATTTTTGCACGTAGTTAAAAAATAGTGTAGGTACCCCAACCCATAAGTATCAGTATGTAATACACTATTACCTATATCTTTCACTTCTCTGACACATTTTTATCAGAACAATACTATTCCATCAAGCATGAAGTTATATAAATATCAATTATAAAACATAGAAGATATTAGTTTTCTATAAGATTTTATTTAAAAAATCAGTTTTAAGTAACATTATTTTTAAAAAAGTTATTCTCTTAAAAACTTTCATTATAAAAATATTTATAATTAACTATCCCATCCCATTGATCTTTCCACAGCCATTTTCCACCGAGAATATCTAACATCTCTTTCATCTTCGATTGTTCTTGAATTCCACACTTTTAAAGGAATTTCAATATTAGATTCTGCAATATTCCAATATCCTACTGCAGCGCCTGCTACCATAGCTGCTCCTAATGCTGTGCTCTCAGCCATGTCAGGCTTCACTATAGACACGCCAGCTAAATCTGCTTGTAATTGCATCAAAAGAGAGTTTGCTGTCATGCCTCCGTCAACCTAAAATAAATTTTATAATTTTATCTTTACAGAACATGTCGAAGACATTTTTATATTATGCTTATGGAAGTAATCTTTTTACTAAAAGACTACACATAAATAATCCTAGTGCAATAAGAGCTGGTATTGGCAAATTAAAGGTGAACATCAAGCTGCTTCACTACAAATATAATAGTCAAGTGTTTTTGTATCATTTTAGAATTATCGACTCGACTTTCATAGATATTCAAAACGATGGCATGGATGTTCTGCAACAATAGTACCCCATAATGGATATTACGTTTGGGGAGCACTTTGGGAAATTGATATGGAGCATTTGAAGACTTTAGATAAGTAATAAAATTATTATTTTCTAGCAAAATTACAAAACAATTATGAAACGTTATTACAGGCAAGAAGGAGTAGATGACCAGATTTATTTTCGATTTGAAGTCGATGTGGAATTACCGGATGGAAACATAAAAAAGTGTCATGTTTATCAACAGGTTAATACACCTGCAGAACATTTTAAATTGTCAAAACTACCAGAAAATCGACAACCCTCGCAAGTTTATTTAAACACAATTATTAATGGCGCTAAAGAATCGGAGCTACCAGAAGAATACCAGAAACTTTTACAAAAAGTTCCTCATAACGGTTATAATGGAGATGTCGATTTAAATCTTCGATTAAATATTGAATAGATAATTGTAAGAAGTATTATAAAACTGTATTTTATTAATAAATAAAGACATTTGAGGTTAAGTTCTACCTACTCGTAACTGAGCTAAAGTTGATCCATAATCTTTGTTCATTGCTTCAAGAATATCACGAACCTGAAAACAAACAGCTTCTAGTGTAGCTCGCACAATATGGCTCGACTGTGTATCTTCTGTTATACCACATATTACACTAAAAATCTAAGCATTTATTTGATATCTATACATTTAATTTAATTTATTGTACCCTCTAGCATCCTGCTGCCAGTAAGGTGCATATAAACCACTAAAAGCTGGCACGAAATAAACATCACCCCCATCAACAAGTTCAGCCTCTTCGGCAATACCTTCAGCATCTGAGAATTTCGGCAATATCGACATGTTGTCTCTTAACCAAGTTAGTGCAGCACCCGCAACTGCTACTGAGCCTTCTAACGCATAAACAGCAGGCTCATTTGGTCCCATCTGATAGGCAACAGTTGTTAAAAGACCATGAGCACTGGTTACCTTTGCGGTACCAGTATTATAAAGCAAGAAACAGCCTGTACCATAAGTAGCTTTCGCCTGAAACAATATTGCATTCTATTAATCACCTTATTCACATTCAATTCAAATCTAATTGATTTATCATCATAAATGTCAGCTAAGATCAAAGCTTCTACAATCACAGCTCGAAAGCCAAAATTTGATGGCTCTCAAGAGCTCACCTCGGAATCTCATCATGTTTCAATTTTAAAACTCAACAAAATAATAGGTTACGTTTATTAATAATGATTATTTGATTAATCAAATATAAGAAAGAAAGAAACAAACTCACCTCGCCTCGTCTCAGACATTGCTGTCCAACCAATGCAGATTGCTGATCTCCTAAACATCCTGAAATGGGTATTCCTTTTAATGGTCCACTCTTAACCGTTCCGTAAACTTCAGAACTCGATTTAATCGAAGGCAGAACAGATGCGGGTAAATCGAAAAATCTTAACAAAACTGGATCCCATTTTAATGTTTCAATATTCATTAGCATAGTACGAGATGCATTTGTCACATCTGTTATATGAATGCCGCCAGTTAAATTCCAAATAAGCCAAGAATCTACAGTACCAAACAAACATTTTTCTTCAACCATTGCTTTTTTAACTTTCGGAACATTCTCTTGCAACCATTTTAATTTGATCGCACTAAAATAAGGCGACAGAGGTAAACCACAAAGTGGTTTTAAATAATTTTTATTTTTTGTATTGTTTGGCACGGTTTCAAGTAGCTGTTCGACAGTCGATGCTGTTCGCATATCTAACCAAACAATAGAATTATGAAGAGGAAGACCTGTTGTTTTATCCCAAACAATAGTTGATTCTCGTTGATTTGTAACACCAATCGCAACGATATCACTAGCACTACCACCAAGCGATTCTAGCTTTTCTATGGTACGTTTAATGCATAATGTAACAACATTTAAAATCTCTAACGGATCCTGTTCTACCCAACCTTCTTGTGGAAACTTCTGTGACAATTCTTGCTGATGCGAAGCAACCACTTCAGCTGTTCCCGCTTTAAATAAAATAAATCTAGCACTAGATGTACCTTCATCTATAGCACCAATTAGTGAAGTTTTCGCTGAATGTCTTTCACTTGGCATTTTTAAATGTGCAATTAAATCTCTGCCAGTTTTACTAAATGCGTGTACGGTAGAATTTATTTATATCATAAAACACATATATATAAATAATCTAAACTCTTGACCTTTGTTCGTATAGTTTAATTACAATAATTATGCTGCTATTAAAATTCTATGGAATTTAATCTTTGTCAGCACTTTTTCTAGTTTTTTTTTTCCTTCTTTTTTTTATTCTAAACTGTTTTTTAAAGAATTATTTATTAATGTAATTAATGTCCTTGATGATTATTATTACATTTCTTCTCAGGTGTCAACTGTAAATAAGAGAAAAGCAATAATTTAATTTATTATAAAATTGAATTTTTTGTTATCAAAGCAGCAATTTTAATCTTATAATATGGACGCTAACAAACTAAACAAATAGTTAATCTTGCACTGTTTGTATAACGCAGTGTTATTCATTCATTTTTTTATCTGTTTTCCTTGATAATGATATTGAATTAGTATTTACATTAGTCTTCAGATTCAAGAATCGTCTGAAATGGAATAACATAAGTTTATATTAAAACACAAAAAAAAAGAACTTTAAGGAAAAATCAACTGTTATTAAAACAAAATATTTACAATATTTAAAAATAACTTAAAATATCAAATTTCGTAAAGATAAGAATATATAACAGCACACCGTACAAAAGATAATGAGAATGTGTGGTTATGTACTTTTTTTACCCATCAAAGCAGGTATTTTTTGAGGTTATGAAAACAAGTTTGACAACTAAAATTGCCTTTGAGGTTAGAAGTGTGTGACAGGTATAAGTTAGGTTATTAGTTATTACAAACAGTAACAATGCATTTTAGACGTATGATAATTAATTAATTATTTCTTTTTATATACAGGGTGAAATTGAAATAGAAAAAATTTAATGGATAATTACCGATGCCTAGAGATGGCCATTGATAACATTTTAAATTTAAGCAGAGCCCCTTTTCAAAAAAAAATGTTGAAGTTTGTTATTTATTTAATGTTCCTTTTAAGTTGTAGTAATTTGTGTTAAATGTTTCGAGTACAGAACTAAACCTATTCTATATTTCACACATTTGCATTCCTCTTGAATATTATTTTTTGGGAAGACATTAAACAGGAGGGAGGGAGAAGCTCATGTTAGTTCTTGTAGAGCAAAAGCACATTTTATTAGAAGGCAAAAATTAGGGAGAGTAAAAACACTCTATTTTTGAAGGGAGGCTGAAGAATGTTTGCTCCCCTGAACCCGAAACTACTATTGTAGAACTTACTGAAGATGTTCAAGGCATAGAAGATCTTCCTGTAATCCCTGACATCGAGGAAATCTCAGCAAAGCGTAAAAGAAATTTCAAGACTACGAGCTTTACTTGTGCACTGGTGATATTGCTCCAAAAACATATACAGAAGCAATTAAAAGTGACAAGGCAATTTGGGAGAAAGCTATGAAGAAATAAATGGACTTTTTGCAGCAATGCAAAGTATGGGAACTTGTGAAAATCAAAAAGTAGTTCAGTGTAAGTGGGTGTACACTTGTACTGTGTTAAAAGAAATGAAAATGGTGAAGTGATTAGCCATAAGGCTAGGTTAGTAACAAAAGGTTTTACACAAGAGTTTGGTGTAGATTTTAATGATACCTTTTCCTTAGTAATAAGTAAATCATGTTTCAGATTATTGTTTGCTTTATCTGTGAAATTAGGATACCATCCTTTCCCATAAATCAGTTCTGCTGGGTTCACTGGTGAAGGTTTTACAAAAGGCCAGTTTAAATGATAACCAATCAATTACCTCATTGGTTTTCCCTGAGTACCAATGGCTCGCCGCTCCCGTTAAAGAACTTATTGCAACTTGATAAGTATACGCATCCGGCCACTTATATATTGTTGCAACATTTTCGATTTGCTGGAGCCACATCCTAGCAATAATGTTAGGCCCCTTTTCGCCATCAAACTTTCCGACATTTTTCGACATATCCGTCATAACATTGTGGTTCGTAATGGTGTTCGCCGAGTCACTTATTCTGTTGTTGCTGCACTAGATTGATTAACGTTGCATTTTGTTGCAGTAAAGCATTAATAGTGTTCATGTTTACATGACCTTGAGGCGTCGGCGAATTTGGATCATTTTGTCCGGTTGCCTCCGCCTGCTGACTTTCATCGTTTCGTTGCTTTTGTTGCATCGTCGTTTGGTAAACCAATTCCAATGTATCGTTTCCCGTGTTTACGTTCGTACGGTCCATGTTTCCTGTCGTTTCGTAATAATACTTATAAACAATAATATTGCTCCTTCTTTTCTGCAGTATTTTTTAAAACAGACCCCACACCTGAATTACTATGGGAGCTTTTTCTACTTTGAAGGGTAATAAACATAACACACTTTGTCTTTTAGTAACTTTATTCTTAACACGTGCTCAACACCAAACTTAAAACCTTTTCTTTCTTCTTTCATCAACCAACCTCGCATGACATTCACCTATATTCGTTCCCGCTCATCTCCCACCATCATTGTTTCCAACCTAACTATTCCCAACATAAATATTTAAAAATAAAAATGTCACTAGATTTACTACAAAAGATAGCACTGAGAAAATAGGAGAATTGAAAACTACTCAATTTTGAATTATTGAATTATTCATTCATCTCAACAATAAAAAGATAAAATTTCCTAATAACAATTGGTGCATGTAGTACCAACTAACTGTCAACTTGACAGTTGTTTGCTACAGTGAAACCAAGTTTTTTATAATTTTGCTTTTTCAATATTACTGGATAGGAAAATCTTATATTGAAATTGTTTATAGGAATAGTAATTTTGTAGAAGATGTAATAATTGGATCTGGCAGCTCAATATCAGATGGTTCTCAAATATCAATGTCAATAATTGGTGAAGATATTAAAATCTGTAAAAGTGTAATAATTGAAGATTCTTTCATATTTTCTAACACAAATATTGGAGATAATTGGCAATAAAGTAATCTTCTTGTTTCAGTATTCTTAACTGAAGTAATCGACAGCCTAGCAAAAGGTTTTGAAGATAAATTACAATGTGACAATTTGATTCTTGAAATTAATTCATCACGTTACGCTTATAACGTCACTGTTAAAGAGGTGACGCTTATTTATTTATAAATTTTAATTTATTTTCAAAATCTACAAACACTAAGTTATTTAAACAATTCATTTTTACTTTTAGATAAATTTCAATGTTGTAAAAGCTATTTTAATGTTGCCATTTCAATTATCTACTGGACAACCATATTTGCATTCTCTATACTTCGATCCTGAAGAATTATATACGTAATATGTTACTACTTTCATTAGTACCTTTACGGCTAATAGCTACTATGAAGACTACAAAAGAAAAAGTATTATTGTGGGAAAATCCCAAGACATCATCGACCATGTACTGTACCTATTAAATTCTTCTTTATGAAATAAACTAAAGAAAATTTAACAATTCAAACAGCACAAATAAAACAAAAAATTAGAAATGTAACACCTTTTATAGCTACCATTAATAATATGAATATTTCAATAAAGTACACACTGTAAATTATGACAATGATTGATGGAAAAATTATAAATATTTTAATAAAGACTTCGTCACAATTATGCCATTTATGCAAATGTAATCCTAGTCGTATGAACAAGCTACAGGAAATGGACAAGTTTAAGATACACTACGAAAATCTAAAGTACGGTCTCTCGTCATTAATTAAATTTCTGGAATGCATGTTGCATATTGCGTACCGTTTAGAAGTAACTGAAACAACAAAAGGATTATCAGTTGAACAGAAAGCACAACTAGAAATAAGAAAGAAACTAATTCAAAATCGATTGTGGAAGGAGGTGGGCATTAAAGTTGATCGTGTAGTACAAGGTAAAGGTACTTCTAATACGGGAAACGTTGCCAGAAGATTCTTTCAACAGTCAGATAAAACATCTCAGATGACTGAATTAGACGCAAATCTACTTCAGAGATTCAATGCCATATTAGCTGCCATTTCGTCTGGTTATGGCATTAATTACGCAGAATTCGACACATACGCCAAAGAAACTGCGGAATGTATGTGCAACTGTATAATTGGTATTGCATGTCTCACAGTGTGCACAAGATACTAATTCATGGCTCACTGGCTATAAAGCATGCCCTGCTTCCTATTTGGGCAGCTTTCTGAAGAGGTACAAGAGTCCAGAAACAAGGATTATGCACGTTTCAGAAGAGATCATACACGTAAGTCCTCTCGGAAAAATACCAACGCTGATCTAATGCACACGCTTCTCCTATCGTCGGATCCGATAATTTCATCCCATATCGATATGTTCCAACAACACACAAAGAAAACAACCATCTCCAGATTTTCATCTATTAAATATTACGGAAAAAGAAAGCACCGAAACTGAAGAAACCGCAGATTTATATTTTGAAGATTTCTCATAACATAAAATATACTTCTATACAGGGTGTTTCCTAATGATAGTAAAGAATTTTAATACATAATTCCTGGGCTAATTATAAGTAAAAAAGTTCATATAAACAAGTCTTAAAATGCACCCCTTCTGAGATACAGGGCGGCGTTGAAATTTATAGAAAAAATATCAGCCATTTCAATATTTCTATAAGCTTCCATATGAAAAACCACACTAAAACTACACATTTTTTACATAGGTACCTTTTCAATAATAAACAATTTAATTTTAATAAATGCTGGTGAAATGTATGAAACTTTTATTATCTCGAGAACGATGCGTTTTAAGAGATAATTACAGGAATACTTCCTTATTCTAAATTAAATAGAAAAGTGAGAAATGTTATCAGTTTTCAGGAAAGATACAATGGTGTAGGCTTTATCTGGAGAGAAAGTACAGAACCCCCCTGTATCTGAGCCACTGGATTTAATTTTTCATCAATTATCATCTTGTCAAATTTACAATAACATGATACAACCTTGGGCCAAAAATGAAAAACAAAATTATAACGCATAACAAAAATATAACGAAAAAGCAATTTTTCTCTATAAATTTTAACGCCTTGTATCTCGGAACGGGTGCATTTTAGGACACTTGTTTATATGAACTTGTTTACTTATAATTAGCCCAGGAACTATCTATTAAAATTCTTCACCATCATTAAGAAACACCCTGTATATTTATTAACTCTGTGCCTTGTTAATTACATTATGTATACTGAAATTAAACTTTATATATTAAATTAGTTCGCAAAACAAAGCTTCTTGATAATAAAAATAATTTTGACCAGCTAATTTACCAATTCGTCCCATTGTGCGCCGCTACTATAGGCTTGCAAGTTTAGCGCTACTGGTCTTCCCGTCAGTTGTTGTCCCCCACTATTTTGTACGTTTTGCACCCCCCCCCCTGGTTCTTATAAGTTAGCAATTTGGCAGAAGATACGCCAGTCGCAGAGTCGGCCGGTTTCTTAACGAATATAACTTAAGAAATAATGCAGAATCCATTGAATATTGCATTACTAATTGCCGTAGCATTTTTGGCATTTAAAATTTTAAAACCAACCCACGCTGCGCCTGCACATGACCCATCTGAACGCGAACTTCCCAAGTTAAGAAAAGACTTCACAATAGAAGAACTTAAAAAATATGACGGGACCCAAGAGGATGGTCGCATATTAGTTGCTGTAAATGGCAATGTCTATGATGTTACCAAAGGAAAAAGATTTTATGGACCTGGTATGTAATTCCAATTAGAATTTAGGTTTGTCGATTGCTGGCATTACCGAAGATTTACTTGTTTTTAGACGGTCCTTATTCCGTTTTCGCCGGTTGCGATGCTTCCAGAGGGCTAGCTACACATTCAGTTGAATGTAAGACTGATGGTTATGATGATTTAAGTGATTTAAATTCGATGGAAATGGAATCACTTCGAGAGTGGGAAACACTGTTCATAGGTTTGTATTTAATTACTGATAATTGCATCTTTATTACTATTATTGTAATTTATAATGCTTTTTAACCTTACCTGGTGGTGAAGAATATGAGTGTAATATTGATAAAAGTTAAGCTTTTCATGATTCTTGCTGCGATGGGATTAGTAATGGTTTGTTTCAAATGGCATTTATAGTGCATAATATTAACGCTCAACATTTTATTTTAATTATTTTTAACGGGTTTGGTTTTTTTTAATTAATAAAAAGCTAAATCCATGTTTTCGTACTTTTATTAGTACGTCTTCAGGGATTTTAAATATATAAAAATTAAATTTTAATTTTTGTTAGTAAATAGTAACAAAAATAGTTGAAAATCTTTTTTTAGATGTAATCTAAAATAGTTGAAAATTTGTTTTAGATGTAATTTTAGATTCATCCATTTTTGTTACCATTTACTAACAAAAATTTGAGGTGTTAAGACGGTTTGCAAGAAAAGTAATAGTATTTCCTTATCCATTGTTGAATGAAATTTGCACCTATTTAATAAAGTTGTCACAAATTTAAGTAAAGTTTAGATACTAAAAGAATGAACTTTTTGATACTTTTGTAGGTTAAATTTTGTAATCTTTTCGTTCTAAAAATATGACACAAATTTGACAAAGCTGCAAACAGAAAATGTTTCTGTCCTATTTCTACTACAGTAAAAAATTAGTTCCTAATTTTATGTAGCAACTTTGGCACTAAAAAAAAGTGTAGTTACAAACAGGCTTTTAACCTAACATTTAGTTTTACCTAGCCTAGTTTTCTAAACAGTCAATATTAGAATGCTGTTACTTTGCTGTCAAAATTCATCTTGCTGGAGGGCACACAAATTATAATATGAAGCAGATTTACAAAATACAATTATTATTCTTATTTGAAAACTACTAGAAATTTGTAAAGATTTATGTAATTGTGCGTTTAAAGGCACACATGCATATTCCTTGGAGTAAAAAGAAGTCGGAAGGGTAGGACAATTTGAAAACATGGACTTCCCTGGTCAACCTTAACGTCACAATAGATAATATATAATATAAACATATTTTTTAAAAAAGCTAAAAATAATACGAAAGGGAAAAGCATAAAAATAAAACAAAATGCTAGTCGATTACACCACTGGCCTTGGGGAATTTCTACCACCATATCATCTGAGAAATAATAAATGCAATAAGAAAACAGTCATAGAAGATTCACAGACGCTAATTATAAATATTGCTGGGTTTTCCCTTCAATTTGATAAGTTCGATTAGATTGTAAATGCAAATTGTTAAATTTTCTTTAGTTTATTTCATAAAGAAGAATTTGATAGGTCTACAGTACATGGTCGATGATATCTTGGGATTTTCCCACAATAATACTTTTTCTTAAACTGTTATAAATTATAAACATGATATGGAATGTTTGTATTAAAAACAGAATTAATTAATAACACAAACCATATCATGCAATAAAAATAAAAATTATAATATTCTAACAGAAAATATTAGTTCGTAACTTTAAGTTAAGTTACAAAAACATTGCCTTACTTATATTATATAAGATTAAATTGTTAATATTCAATTACTATCACTATTTCTCCTTACTGTAAATTACTTACAATTTCATAAATATAAAACAAATAAATGAAAAGAAATCGACCAAAAGGAGTAACTAACTATTACTGGCCGAATTATCGCTGTCTCCTTTATTAACCGTAAATATTATAGGATCTATTTTATCAATTAGTTTTTCATGTTAATTTTTTTGTATGGTCTATGCACTTTTTCTAAATCTCTGGGGTGATGGTACTAATTGCCATTTTCCACATTTCTAACACACTGTTCTGTTGTCACTATACCCTCTTTCACCTATGTGCTTATCGTAAAATTCTTTACAAATGCCCAATATCAATTTAATTGTGTCGAACTAGCAGTGTCATGTTAGAGGACTACTTGAACATGGCTCTTGAAGAATATAATCAATTTTGTATTGTTTAGATGCTGTATTTTGTTTCGCTAGTAACAACATCTCTGACTTTAAGGCATCTGTAAGATAATTAGTTTTATGGTTGTCTAGCCAATATCAAATATCCTTTTTCTTCCATGTACTTGTAGGCTATGGATTTAACAATTGAAGCGGTCATTGTTAAAACAGGGTATGTGCAAAATTCCAAATTGCTCTAAAACATTTGTAAATTCTTTTCTTTTTTTAACAGAGAGCAGTAAAATCAATTTGTAGAAAAGTTGGGAGAAAACTGTCATAACTAAAGTCATAAAAGATTTCCTTTCATTTTGTTAGGTAGTTTTTTTAACTTTACCAACAATTTGGCGATTAAAAACCTGTTGAAATACCAAACTAACAAAACCTACCATTAAAGATATTCATCGATTAGATATTTTGAATAGGAGATTGAAATACCGACCCTGAGAATCATTTAAATGCAATTCCAATTATACAATAAAGTCACTAAAATTCGAAACTGCGAAATTCAATAATGACCTTCATGTAATGTCATCTAATTTGCTCAAGGCTAACTAGACATAAAACAGAAAAAATATCTAACTGAAGATGCAAATAAAAGTCTGCCCGATATAAACTTCAAACTTAATTAACTTAACAAAAAATGATACAAATGGGTGGGAGGTCGCACCAGTCGAAAATGTTTACACTCATGTAAATTTTAAATATTTCTGTATTTTTATTTTTAATCTTCTTCATCTCAAATCATTTTCAGCTAAACTTCTTAATTTAGCATTTAGATATATATGACCTAAGAATTGGTTAAAATATCTCAAATTTGGGATGCCTTAGGTAGAATAATAGAGAATGCAGGTGCACTGGAATGCACTGTATAAGCACATTTTCTTTGCAGGGAAGTATGAGTACGTAGGACGCCTTCTGCGGCCTGGCGAACAACCAACCAACTATTCGGGTGATGAAGAGGAAGAAGAATCGTCTAGTGCTGGCAATGCAGCAGTCGCTAGTGAAGGAGGAGGCCATAAGAAGAAAAACAAATAATTGTATATAGTCATGGTGTAAATTTAAGCCTGAAGCTTAATGCTTCGAAGCTGTGCTTTTTATTCACATTTTTACATTTGTTTTAATTAAAATAAAAATAACGTATTTAGAATTAGTTGAGGTACGTAAATGTAAATTTTAAATTTTCTGCAAGCTACTTAATATAGTGTAGTTTACATTTTTATGCATTCACAGAAATTAGAACGCTTTATACTGAAAAACAAAATATTGCGCATTTCCTTGGAGGACAAGAAATGAAATGTGAAAATGTTTGTCAGTGATGTCTCGCAGTTTAATTACATAACTTTTATCCTTTTTGTTAATAGAATGCAAAGAAAGTAAATAATAATTTTATTATTTGCAAGCCAAGTTTCGAGTTTGCTTTTTATAAAGCTTATCAAAATTTTTATTACTGACAAAATTGAACCACTACACAGTAATAAATAACGTGGATGTATTTGAATGTTGCAAGTTACAATGACATGATCAGTTTCCAATGAATTCAAAACATTCAATTAGAAGGAAGGAGTTACAATACGCACACATGTAAGTAGTTGGATAAAAATAATTTTTATTTTTCTACAATGAGAAGAATTTTATTGAAATATCTTAAGTATTTTCCTTTTTAATTCTAAAGATACTAAAAAGCAACAATTACTAAATTTTTATCATTTATCTGTTTAAGTATAAACTTTGAAAGGGTTCCACTGTTTAATATATTTTTTAACTTAGAGCTAGTTGGATAGCTAAACGTAAGTATAAATTGGACCAAATAATAATCAATTATAAAATTTTTTGATCGAAATACAAATATTAACCTCCATTTGTTTTATATTACTTTTATTCAAAAATTGGCTAGAGAATGAGAATTAAACAAAAATATAATTCTCGAGCTTGAATTACCTAAATCAACGGTGGGCAATTGTGACAAAAAAAGTCAAATTGGCCGACATAAAGTATTAGATTTATATAAACCTTTCCTTGATCCCACGTCGTACTTGACCAAAATCTTTTAAACATTTCAACTCTTTCTTTTTCAATAAATGATTTACACTGCATGGTTTTGTTTTTAAAGAACTTTTACAGTTGCAAACTTCTTTGATATGTCTTCTTTATTGTGGTATCTCATAATTCCATATTCCATTACATTCTCTTTTTCTGTAATATTCTTTTTCCTTTTCTCGTTTTATTTACTTTATTTTGCTTCCTTTCGCTTCTTTTTTCTTCTAATCTTCTTCTCTTCTATATCGCGAATGACTTCGTCTGATTCACTGCATACTCTCTTTTCTCCTATTAGAATCATCAGGATCTTCTATTTCCGACATCTTATCATACTCATTTCTTGTTTCTCTACACGTACAGTTATTTTCATTAATGTCTTCATTCTTTAACGTTACTTCTTCATTTTAGGTTTTTTCCTGGTTCAAAGCTAGTGTAGGAACATTTAAATATTTTTATCAAAGTTATATAAAATACTCTTACGGCAATGCGTTAAAACGATTGTAGTTTTAGAATTCCTCACAAGTTGGAAGTTAAATAAAAAATAATTGGGACAATACATCGCATTGCAGGCTACTTTTTATGGCTACTACCTACACTTATTTCTTATTAGAATACGGAAGTTCAGGACTAACAATGTTTTCTAAATAGGATCTCAGATTACAGCTTTCTTTTATTTAAACTGAAAAGCATATTTATATGATAGACTTATGGCTTGCACATAAGATGATATCAAAACTTCATTTCTACTAAAATGTGGACTTACAACTATTGCGAATTAGGGTAATGATATGTATTTGTTACAATTTGATGTAAGAGTGCAATAATTGGTTCCTTGATACAATGTTACAGTTGGGCACAACAACGCCAACTTGCAAAGTGACATCACACGCAAATCATTAAACAGCAGTATATTTACATAACTATTCCTGGTATCAAAGCAGGATTTGGACCATCTGAATTACATTTCAGTAAGCTACAAAAATATATTAAACAATAAATTACAATTTTTATGTTGTGATCTCTTGTGAACACGAAGTAATGAATCAAGAAATAAAAGCTACATTGAGAGCAATGTAAAACACTCCTTAGAAAAGAGCTGCTACAAGAGTTAAAGAAAGAAATGCAAAGAAAGATGAGAAAATAAAAAAGATACATAATCTGAAAGTTAATATAGAAAACGAGCTACTACAACAATTTAAGCATCTAGTGTTATAATCAGAAAAACAATTATTATCCCTTGCTTGAACCCTAAATAAGGTCAAGGACTGAGTAAGTAGTAAAGTTTAAGTAAATTTTATATTGATTTAGAAACTACTTTAAGGATGTAATCTTGTTGGTTTTAGGATGCACTCAAAAGAGCATTAAGCTGTCAAATACATTTGCTACAGAGTATGCCCAATTTATCTCCCTACATGTAGATAGGCAACACATTTGGCGAATGACTGAATTTCATATGTAACTTTTATTTAAATTTAAATCAGAATACCATCATATTATTAGTTTTTGTAGCTATGTATAGTATATCAGTGCTGAAGATTCATTCAAAATGCCAAACTCACTGCTAATCAACTTTGAAGAAGAGACTTACTGTATTTACATATTTAATACTTGTATCCGTATTAATAACAAGATATTGCTGCTACTCATATGTACAGCTAACCCTATTCAACTCATAACATTTTCAAGTAAAATGTCTATCTCATTTACAAGGTTAATACATTCTTCAATTGATATTTCTTGTGTTTCTAATTTACTAATTGTTTTCGCCAAACAGTTAAAATTTGCTACGATAATAGCAACTTCTCCCACGTCCCCTTAGCATTAACTGTGTCTTGTGTTTTTTCTATGCATAGTGCGTCGTCTTTGCTAAATGTGCTTACAATTTCCTTAATAGTTTCAAAATAATTCACATAATATTCTGCAGAAATCAAGTACCCCACCTTGCTATAATAGACTCCTGGTGTCATTTCCTTAAATTTATTTACACGACTGGGAACTTTACAAGACACTTTTTTTGTAGCTGAAAGTATGTTATTTGCTTTGGGATGTATTTCCCGTACTTTTCCAACATGATGCATGTCAGGTGGATCAGCTTCTTGTATAAAACTTGAAGCTCCTACTCCAACCTTCAGCATTCAAGGGGCTGCATCAATAACAAAAAGTAGCACTTTATTGTACTGAATCCTTCTGGTCATAAAAGAGTCATTGAGGGATTAAATAATTGAGCAACAGCCAAATGATACGTGCTCTCAAAAATGTCTATGACTAAAAGATAGGATTTGGTATTTACTTCCAAATTTTAAATACCAATTACAACATTAGCAATGTATCTGAAAATAAAATCAAATCTAAAGATTTTCGATAAAAGGATAAATTGTAACAGGAAATTATAAAAAATAAATTCCAATTGAACGAGATACTTTTGTTGTATTTCTTGACTTTATATTAAATTAAAGTTAAAAAAACAAGAAAATGAAATTTCTACATACCTTCCTATGTTATCTGTAGATTAATCAATAGAAACTCGTATGCAGTTATTACCTACATCTCTCCTAACTAATTTGATTGTGTCCTAGTACAAGTTGGGTAGGTAATTCTTCCTCGGGTACTGGCATAGTTGAAATTTCTTCCAAGAAACTTCTAATAAATACAGAATGGAATATCTGCAGCCACTAATGCACTACACAGTTTTTTACTAAATTCTGCAGAGGCGTAACGATGGAAAAAACCTAAGCTTCAGAGAGTACATAAACCAAACTGGCAGAAAGGCACAGCAATTAACATGCATGCTATGTAGACAGACAGATACTAGCATCAGTGGCTCATTACATTATGCTATATGCTGCATCGGAATAAATAGATGGGCTAAGAATAGAAAAGTACTGCAGCAAGCTGCAGAGAATGCAAAGGAAGTTTGCCATAAAAATAACTGGAGCATATAAAACCACATCCAGTAGAGCTCTTTGAGTAATAGTGGGATTGGTATCAATAGAACTAATGGTAAGGGAAGGAAAGGAGATATACGAAGCAGACCTGAGTAACCGAAGCAGAAAAGAAGCTGGAATGCAAACAATAATAAGATGGCAATTAACATGGGCCAAAAATAGGAACAAAGGGAAATGGATGAAGAGACTGCAATTCAGAAAATGTTTTCAACCTTGTTATGAATAGACTACTAGACTCTAATTAAACTTTATTTAAAAACGACTCATTAGTCATGACCACATAATGACATTAACAGTTATAACAGGCATTGAAACTTGCAGAAATTTCAACAGAAATAGTTCTTTGTGAAAATGAAAAAGACAACGAAAATATATGCTGAGAAATTGAGCAGTGTGCTATCGAAAATATGAATTAGATTTTGCCCTTCTAGAGAGTGTTAACCATTGAATTGGTGAACTGATTATTGTTTCAGTGGACTATAAACTTTGAATATTTAGATACAAACCTTTTAGAAAATTTAATTAAACTTTCACTGCAGATTTAGTTATATCTAAACGTTTCTAAATATAAATCAAACCACTTCAAAATGGTGTTTATGAGCGTTTATTTGTGTGCAAAATACTGATACGTGCTCTTGTATTTTCATTAATTTTTAATAAAGCTTGTGATTTGTTCACAATTAATGTGTGATTTGTATTTCAAGTATACTCGCATCTTCTTGAACTAGTTTATAATCTAGCAGTTTTTAATGCTTGTTGCAGCTTTTTGGCAATCATTTTGTACAATTTGTTAATTTCTCTAATTTATTTCGCTGCTGCAAAAATTCAAAACACGTCATTTTGCCGTATTTACTGATTCAGCAGTAGCATTGCAATCCTCATAAGGAGATTGGTGTACAAGTAAATTGACAGTAACAAGCTGTCATTCAACCTAACCTAAAATTTAAGAATAGCGCACGTGCGGCATTGCAACATTTACCGTTAATCTTGAGAAAAAGAAATACTACTAATGTTGCCAACCTGTGTGATCATTTTGGAATTTACTGTAATATACATTATATGCATGTCACACTTGGAGTATGTCAGCAATAAGGCTTGCGCTTTGTACTGTTAGTAGAAATAATTACTTCCTAAAGAATATAATATTAGGTAATTATTCGTTGTGCTTGACTCGTCTATAAAAATTTCAAATCTGGCAACGATGAAGATGGGAAAATATTTTATTCTCATTCCAGTCAACTTTAACCAATCGTCGTTCAGTTAGCAGAATTAGCAGCTATTACGTAATTTTATACGGGGGAAAATTTCTTTTTTGAATTTCAAACTTCCTTTTAACTTTTAAGATAGTTTTAAAAAATAATGACATACGTTTTTTAAATTTTAAGCCATAGAGATTTAATTAAAAGTATAAAGAAAATTTTTTCTTTGTAATGCACTAGCCTCTAAAATACTTGACTTTGTTGATAAGAATGCTTTTCTGTAAGTAGTACAACAGTATGCAATTACTTGCGTCGCATTCGTCGACAAAGATTAAGCCTACTTTGTCCTATAGCTTTTTTTGAGATACAGGCTGTCAAAATTTCTTATTTCTAAGTAAACTTTTACGCCTTGCATCTAGCAAATGATTCACTTTAGGGAAAAAAGTTATATGACAAGAAATGCAATACAAATAATTGCATCCTGTTTAAGATGACGTATGACCTTGGACATGAAAAGTTTTGAAAACTCCGATTTTACTAGGAAAAGACGCAAGAGTGACTTGGTGTCCCAAATCAATTGCTGATTTCAAAAATGAAAGCATTTTTTAATTTTACTGTGACGTAGCAATTTTTTTAGGGGAAGAGGCTAGCCTACCCCCAATTCTCCACCTCTGATAGGAATACCAAACACTAAGCTACGTAAAATAGTAGACACCTTAGAGTAACAAGCATGTAGAAAGTTCCATTCTGATATCTCATTTCATTCTTGAATTATTGAGAAAACAAGAAACTTTGACACCCTGTATCTCGAAAACCTTTCGAGGTTTGCGCTACGCCCATTTTGAAACTTGACATGAAGTGTGAATGTATAGCAATGAAAATAAATATAAAATTAAAAGTAAATCAGTACAATATTGTTCACATTAATAACAATTGGAATACATTAAACATTTACAGTAATGACATTAAAGATGTAGTACTTAAAGTATATCACAGTCGAGGTTTTTAATGTTATTTCTAAACTGTTTAACATTAAGTGCATTTCGTGTTGCATCTGGCAACCTATTAAATATCTGAATTCCTTTTTCAAAAATTGATTTGCATGTAGTTTTGTTGCTAACATATGTTATTCGATAATCTGTAGCCGTTCTAGTTCCGTACTGATGTATTTCATTATTTTGTATAAAAATGTCATTGAAATATGTCAATGGTTTTTTTTCTTAATAACTTTATAAATAAATATTAGAAGATTTTGAATAATTCTTCGTCGTACCGGTATGAAATTCAAAGTATTATGTAAGTGTTCAATTGGTGTACATAAGGCCTGTCCACTAAAAATCTGCACTGAGTTATAAATTGGACAAAAGATTATTTTATTAATTTTTATTATAAACAAAAACTAGTAACGAAATACAAAAAAGTACACGACTTGGAATGCTGACAGCTGATGTTCTTTTGTTTTCCAATATAATATGTTAGTAGACTTAATTTAATTCAAACTCGGTGCAGATTTTTAGTGGACAGGCCTTATATATCAGACCTTGTAACGACACGCATTCCGCGATTTGGTAGCCTAGGTTAAGTTAAGTTAAGTTAGGTTAGGTTAGGTTATGTTAGAATAGGATAAGATAGGATAGGGTAGGTTAAGTTAGGTTAGGTTAAGATGAGTTAAAAATCCAACACAATCAAGTCAAAAAAATTGTCATCAAGTAATAAACTGAAAAACTCGATTGGAGTAGTTCCAGCATTTGGAGCTAACAGTTCACTTTTTTTGGAAAACTGAATATTTTGCAAATCGAGAGTTGCCTGCCAATTAGTTTCACTTCTGCTGCCTCATCTTCAGGTTCTTCATAATCTGGAAGATTTATTGGAGTTTCTGCTTCAATGTTAAGCTCTTCATCCAGGTCAAAATCACTTTCAGAACTGACATTACTGATAAATATTGGATCTTCCAAGTTATAAAGCATCTTTTCCAACTCTTCTTTTGTTAAATACCTCTTAAAGATGGTTTTGGACTCCAGTCTCAAGGGCTTGCTTGACTGTCTTCCATTGTGTTGTAGCAGATTAGGTGAAACCAAGTATGCCAAATGCACTGCAACAGTTACTATAACACCCTCACAAGCACACACCACTATCACTGCAACCCTAAACATGCAACATACGGTCAAAGAATGATAACAGCTGAGTGCACCGAATGCGTTAAACACAGCAAAAGTGCACTGTGTGCGTCGTAAACAGTGAACGTGTTAAGGTGTTGGTTTTGAACGCCATTTTGTGTTGATCTATATGTATTTTGTTCAAAATCACAGCAATCGTTTCTGAAAGATTTCCAAAGTATGGAGCAGCTAAGTATTTATGCTCTTGGATGAAGTGTTAATTGAATCATACTTTGCTGTGAATTTAAAAATTGACAAAAGTCAACTGTTTGACATTTGTTGGTTATGTTTCCTATTTCACTTTTATTTGTACAAACCTGTTCATTTTGTTTTCTTGTTTATTATTAAATTCTTCAGGTTCTATAATAATTTACAGTAATTTTTGTGTTTTTTGAAAAAGCAAATTTTATTTTTTCCAATCAGCATAACTTGAGGAATTTTGACATTGACATGTATTGTAGAAAACAAACTATACAAACATGATCCATATTGTTTTTAAAATTTGTAATTACACAAAGATATCTCTGAATTGTAAGACGTGTTGCCTATTCCCAAACATTCAGGAAAGGACCCGTAAAATGGGCACACTGTATATTTTCATATTATAATAATTTTGACATGCAAAATTAATTTTATATGGAAAATATCAATTCCAAGAAAATCATTTCTTAAAATTCTAATATTACCAGCATGAAAAAACTGAATCATAGCAAAACAACTAATAAAGCAAATAAAGATAAGATAAACTGATAACAGCAATCGTAAGGTGTATCATCTACCTGTTTTTTAAGGTATTTCTGTACACAAACAGGGCGTGCAAGTGTGTTAATAAAACACAATGAAGCAGTTTAAATGGTTGTATTACTGTGCAATTATTTTGCGTAAGAATCATTTCTTGTTTCAATACACGTGCCATTTTTTAAAAATATCTTTTTGTAGTGATAATTGCTTGTCTAACGCAAGAAGTTGACGGACGAAGGAAAATATTAAAAGGTAGAAGGACTGTTACAAGAACGTACTACAGTAAGTAAAACTTTTTTTTTTAAGTTTGCTTTAAAACAAAAAGAAAACTGTTTATTACATTTTAGAAGCCGCTGCTATACCAGCATGGGCAATAATCTTATTGGTAGGTGTAGGTGAACTGTTAATCGGGGCTGTTATGTTTTTCGTAATGAAAAAGCTTATAATTGATCCAGATTTAAATGGTTCATACTCGCCCGCCGTACCAATACCAATATCTCCATAAATAAGTTACAATATAAATTTAACAACAATTAATATAATATAAATTTGACGTAGTATAGTAAAATTAGTCATTAATTTTATACGGTGTCTCAAGTCTACTTGTATTTTTTTATATTATCAGTAAATAGATGATAAGATTAGAGAAGTATGCACACGTAGATAATATTTCTATTTTGATTGTAGAAGAATAAAATGTTATTAATTTAGAATTTTTCGTCTATATATTATGATTAAATATTTATTTTATTCATTTATATAATATTTGTAATAAAATTTAGCTAAACATGAATAAAGGTTTTTAAACATAACCCAACTTTTGTTTATCATTAATAATAGAAAATCCTTAAATGTTAATTTTTTTCAAATTCCATTACTATTAAGTATATAGGTAACATAAATTACAAAAAAAGTACCTTACCAATATTTATATGTGGTAAAACCATTAGACAGCTGTTAACATCGATAACCTTCCAGTTTCTTCCTCCACCACTGCCAGCAGGATGCAAATGTACAACTCTTCTTTTATCTCTTAAATATAAAAGAAAGTCATTAGTTCTTAGAATTCCTTCAGTTTTACTTACCTATTGACCCAAAATTAAATATCAACTGTAATTCAATTTTGATTATTATAATCATTAAAGAATGAAATGAAAGAAAAAATTTAAACTCATTGGAATCCTTTTTTAATAATACACTTACAAAAATTGACAACACATACATTATGAACATAAGAATAACTAGGTATTAAGATATTTCTCTAGCTTCTACAATAAACTAGCAAGATTTTACAGCAAATTTTAATAATCGTTTTGTGTCCTGATCATTAAAAATCAAATTAAAAACGAAATGCATGATCATTATTTTATACAAGATTTTCCTAGAGAAGAACTTTTAGGCATATCTATTGAGATAATTTACCAAAATAAAAAAAAAACTAAAAGCAAAAGATTCAATTACAATTATGAGAAAATTAATAAACTCGTTCAATTGAGAAATTTAATAATATACAATTGCAATCATTGAGAATAAAACAAAACACTTAGAATATGATCACCCAAAGCAAATCGCTCACAGAATAAGTGTACTTATTATACAACCGTTTTATTTTCACTGACTTCAAGTATACATTAAAGGCAATAAACAGACAAAATAACTACAAAAGGTTGCGGTTATTAATATTAGTATTAAAAGAAAAGTCAATTCTCAATTTGATTCCTTAATTTATCTTAAAACAGATTTGTTTAATTCTAATATATATATTTTAAGATTAAAAATATGTAGTTATTAACAAAAGGGGGGCTTCAGTAAAAAGGAATACTACAAGATGGCTTATTTATATTTAAGTGACTGATTTTTTTAATCATAATAAAAAAATATATTGCACAGTATTCTACCATCCACCCAAATACGTAAATATGGCATGAAAGGAAAAGCATCGACTACTTCATTATAATAGAATAGCTACCTGCAAAGTTAGGTGTTGTAAGAAAGCTAAAGAACAAATGAAAACATGCCTTGAAATAATTTTTAAATTATAGAAAAAGTCATGATTTACATTTAAATATTAGCAAACTCAAATTGACTTATTAACAAATGTCCTTATTTCTTAACCTACCTAACCTTAAATCTAACCTCACTGTTAATATGTATCAATTTGACATTGACATAATATTTCAGGTTAGTAACATTTGTTTCACAACACAAAATCATAACCCTCTTGTTTTATAATTTAAAAATTAGCTATGTACAGATTTCTGCAACTAATGATCATTAAATAAAAAAAAAGGTTTTCCAATTACATATGTTCTTAATTAATTAATTACACTTTCAAATAAATCCTAACTGCATTAACATTGATTCAATTTGAATGAATAATAGATCAAACTTCATTTTCTTTTTACATAGTAATTAACAGCACTTGATCATCACGTGAATCAACCAACATGATTAAACATTTTTCTTAAATAAGCCAACTTGTGAGAAAAATCATAGATCTTTAAAAACCATCTTCAATTATATTCTTAAAGAAAAAAATTCAAGCAAAGAAAAAAAGAAAATTATTCGCTCTCATTATTAAGTTCCTTTAATTTTTCCCAGTTTAATTCCACAGTCATATTTTGACCTTGATGCTGTAAAACCTTCACAGTCACAGGGTAATATAAATCTTTATCCATCGCAGACCACCCCGTATACTACAACAATAAAATATCGATAAATCTTCTAATTTAAAATTGTTTCCTAAACACTTACAATAGAAGTATTCCGATGCTTTACTGCACCATCTTCTTCAAAAGGCTCATATTTTTGAAGTAAAGCCTTTCCGTCTATTCTCCATAGGCATGGCTGTTTGTTAGAGTCTCCAAGTTGAGCGTCTTTCTTTAGAATGAGAAAACCACCATTCTAAAAATTTAACATTAGAACTATATATCAATCGAATAAATTTAAAAACTACCACAAAATCAGAAGCATTAATTTTACTTCCAGGCGCTGGTACTTTCCTGACATTGTTTTTGTTGCTTGTAGGTGTAGGAGAAGAACTGTCATTGGAATCCGTGGAATCATCAACTTTCTGTCTTTTGATTCCGTTCTTTGATTTTGGTTTTACATCCTCATCCTCGTCGCTGCTTAACTCGACGTGTGATACTTTTGGTTTTTTACTTAATCGTTGAGATGATCGTCTGTTACTCCTTTTTTTCTGCAATGGAAAAATATACATGTAAATATCTAAAATATTACCAACACAAATACATACTTCTTCCTTTTCCTCTGCCCATTCCTCTCCTGAACTTTCATAAACTTCAGGATCGTCTTCATTCTCCGAATAATTTTCTTCGTATTTTTCCATTTTTTTTTAAACTAAAAATGATTAATTCATAAAATAAAATCACTTTAACAATAGAAATAAATAATTGATACATCACACAAGCATGATTAATATAAAAGAAACATTATTTCTAGCTTTAAAAATATAAAACCAAGAATTTCAAGAAATTTGTTTCAGTATCTTTGAGGTTATATTATCAAATCGTCGGCAAGTACTGAGAATGCACATAAATCTCAAAAACCGACACTAGGAAAACGATTTATTAAGAATATCTGACCTTTGCGATAACAAAATGCCTATCCAAAATCACTTGATCACAACCAAAGACAACAAACTTTTACAAAACAACGCGATCAGCCATTCGAGAAATTCGAGCTATGCGTCGACGCGACACTTGCAAAGAAAACCACAGAACCAATTTTCACTAAATATTTATCTAGTTTACAGCTATTTCTAGCAATTTTCTCCATTATTTTATTACGCCAAAACTTACCGACAACCCCTTTTAGCTGTCTAGTATAATTAAAATAATCCCACCGACCACTACGGCTTCAAGAATTTGCCGTCAACAAACAACCGTAAACACAGCGATTCTCCAATGCCGCCAATAATTTTCAATAATGGCTTGTTTTGACTATTAGAAGTTTCTTTACTTAAATTATAGGAATATGTTGTACCTGTTCCTAATATTTAGATACAGATGTTGATTTTGACAAGTTTAGGCTTCTTAAATATTTTTAAATTTAGTTTACCGCGCGTATTAAATTAATAAAACACGACGATAGCCATTTGAGCTAAACACAAACTACAGAAATATGGTTCGACTTTCCGGCATTAACAATTTAACTAACTAGCGAGATGGCGCTTTAGTAATTAAATATTACAAGATAGCCAATAGAATCTTAAATTAACAACATATTAATACAATACCAACATCGTTCAATAATAAATAACTAAAAGAAAGATTTTTGATTTCGATAATTATTTAAAAATGAACGCATTAGTTCATAAATATTAGTTTATTATTTTTAATAAGCTCTAAAGATTTCCATTATAGGTATACACAAATGTAATCAACCAAGAATTCCTTATTGAAGGTTTTTATAAGAAAACTTTTAATAATAAATTAGTATTTTATTGATAATTAAATCCTGCTTTTCAAATATGCGATTTGTTTTACGGAAATCTTCGTCGCGAATAATCTATTAAATTAAAATTAAGTTTAAAAAGATATGTTCAAAAGGATTGATATGTACATTCTGTACGTCTGTCTGTCTGTCATCTGTTGGTCTGTTACCATGTTCCCGTAACTTTATACAAGACATGTTTATATTATACCTTATATCTCATTTCCATCATTCCAATCCATTTCAAATGTTTAGGATTTTAGTTGCATGCACTGTTTTATACCCCAAACTTGGTGTCATTATTTCTAGTTACACATTTCTCACTAGAAAATCTTCTGTCAAACGAATGTCATATGTCAAAATAGGGTTAGAATGCAGTAAATTCGTTTTTATGTGCAAATCAGTTTGATTACAATTAATATTGAAGTAATAAACACAAAAAAGAAATTTCTATTCCAAATAATAAACAAACAACAAACAGTAACTCTACGAACTCCAAACATTTACCTTTTCTGAATGACAATCTAAAATCTAACCTCTGATTTTAAATAAAAACAAATAACAATACTGTCAACATTTCTCAATGAAAAATTCTAGTGTTTAGAAGGTTTTGTTACCAATACAACAAAAATTTAACAGGAATTATAGAAGTAAGACAAACTATACCTAACAAAATTTCTGTGACGTCACAATGCTATAGACAAGGATCGTCACATTTAAAAGGTCTTTTCCTTAAAAATTGTTCAATTTATGTTACCCTTTCACTAATTATTATATTATTAATTATTAATCCCTTTTTTTTATTTTCCCTCTTTTTCTTTTTATTTAATTCTTTTTTTGGTCAACATTTGATTTGCACTTAAATTCCTTCATAATTTTGTATTTAAAACAGCAACTTTTCCTTTAATTTTGTTATTATTAACTCTCGTTTACTCATTCACTTCTCTCCCTTCCTTGCAGATACAATGTTCAACACGTCTCATATTTCTTTCCCTGATGTCTTCATAAACAATAAAGAAAAACTTTGCTCTTTTTTTACATTGTCCTTTTTTTCTTTTGTATATACGCTAATTAACAACAGTATACTGACTATCATCTGCATATTCTTTTCATATCAATATAATTCTTCCTTTTTCTGAAGTGTTTCAGTCTTTCTGATATCTTTATATAACATATCAGGAACGTGTCTGGAATTTTTGTGCTGTATGACGTGTCATGAGCATGGAACAGTAAAATCAAATAAATCTTATGCTGGAATTTGTAAATAAGTTTTTCCCTTATAGGTATAACGGTAACAATAACAATAATATATCTTACTTATCTGTATCTGTATTGAGATACTAATTGCACTCAGTATCTGTAGTATCTGTAACTAGCAGTGTTGTAATGTATCTAGTTACATGTATCTAGACACTTTTGGTGTATCTGAGAGAGCAACTATAGTTACTTTTCCCAATTTAGTATCGGTATCTCTAACTAGTTACATTTTTTGTGTATCTGGTAGAAGTACATATCTAGATACACATACATCAATTACAATTTTATTTTGTGATTTCATGGCATAGAAATCTAAAATGAGCAGCATTCTCTCAAATGTAGACAGCAGAGAGCAGAACTGTGAATGTGATATGTCATAATTCATAAGGATACAAAAATATAAAATCAAATAAATCTTATGTTGGAATTTGTAAATAGGTTTTTCCCTTATAGGTACAACGTTAACAATAACTATAAAGTATCTTAGTGGGTATCTAGATATATCTTTTCAGTAATTGTATCTGTATCTAGTCACTCAACAAAGAAAGTATTATCTGTATCTGTACCTAAATACAAATTCCACTCAGTATCTGTACTGTAACTAGATATTTAAAAAAATGTATCTGTTACAACACTGCCCGGAGGGTTGACTCCGGACATTAAATATATTTTTAAAAATTGATTTAAAGGTTAAAACAGACTGTGAATAACAATAGCTTAAAATTGATTTTATAATCATAGTATTTTTAATGTTTTTACGATTTTCTTAATTTATTTAATTGTTTTCCTGTGATATTCTTTTAAAGGCAAGATAAGACAATAATTAAATACAAACCATTACTTTCTTCCAGTTAACAAACTTCAAAATAAATACATAAAGACATTAATTAGAAAGAAATAACAATATATTGTTACATTGCCACATGGTAAATTTGTTTATTTTCTTTCAAACCCTCAAATTCTGGGCGGTACTTAAACATCCGAAAACTTCAACTTGTCATCAGGATTATATGAATGTGAAAAGGTATCCCGCTTGTATGTATTCTGGAAACAAACAACAATGTTAAGTTTCTAAATGCTTTCTCTAATAGATGTCAGGCCACAGACAATAAAATTTAAATAAAAATCGGTATGCACCGCCATCTGTTAAGAGAAGTTACATTCTAGCAATTATTTGTTACGAAATCTGCATAGCAAATAATAAGACTAATGTTTTCTCTAATAGATGTCAGGCCATAGAGAGTGCAAAGAATAGAAACAGTAGCTCACCGCCACCATCGTTATTTTTCTGCCACCTTCTTTCACTTATGTGATCCTAATGAGAGATTTAAGATTTTGGTTCTTGAAATTGCAGCTCCGGGACCAATTAATAGGACAAATTGACCTTTTATGACCATTTTGTGACCTCAGATGGCATAATTGTTTTTGATAAATTCGCAATATGAGGTGCTAACATCCCGGAGCTTGAAATTGCACTCCAGGTTATTTCATTTTTAATAGTTTTAAGAACTTGAAATTTACATACATCCGACTGTAATTTACATTAAAATATTCACTAATCATAGGTTCATGGCAAGTTGGTAACAAATTTTGTCTTTTTGTTTCTTATTAAGATAAGATAAAGCAATATAACTTTGTTTAAATTTTTATCAAGACTTTTTCTAAAGACGAGGGAAATATCACTTTATAATATTTGTCTATTATTCAATTTATTGCAAGAGCATAAATCCAAGTGGGAAATACTAATTTTGGAAGGGCATTTTTAAATTTATTTTGTTTATAAGATTTTATTTATTTACATAACTTATTATTTAAAAGGTGTACCATTTTCTAACATTATCTTCAAGCAACCGCTTCTGTATTTTGTGAAAATATATTTTTCAAAATTACATTTTTATGCTGTACAGACAGGATTATTTTAAAATATGTCGGAAGATCGTACCATGTTATAGAACAAACTACAAAAAATAACAATATTATAAAAGCTAAACGCTCGGTTCACTATTTCTGGTATACATCACAAACTTGGCTGAAGAGACTTACCTATAATAACTAATGTTCACTGCTGCTCCCGAGTAGGAAAATGATAAAATATAAAATAATATAAAGCAACTAATAATTATAGGAATTTTACATTTAATTTACATCCATCGTTTTGCTCTCGCATTTGGGTGAGACTAGCACTGGCCAATAGAGGAATCGTAGTTTAGTGGCTTGTCATTGAATTTTAAATGTCTAATAGAAAGGGAGCAAGGGGTAGTTAAAGTTGGAAAGAGTAAGTGAAGCATAATGTTCTTCAACTATCCTATGCACACAGAGCAATTGGACCTTATGTTGAGTTACCAAAGAGTGTTCCTCTCTAGGCAGGTTTAGATTTGAGCCCACAGGCGTCCATATGAGGAATCGGGGTGGGGATTTTGTAAAGATATCAAAACGGCATTTAGTACCAGAGAGAAAGGCTAAACGAGAATGGACAGAAGCAATTAACAGCTGGTTCTTGTACTCAGATATGTATCTTAAGTACTTACATAAATCAATAAATAAATTGGTTATATTTTCATATTTATTACTTAGTAATTGATAAAAAAATTTATTTCGTTACATATTTTCTTATTTATGTACAATTATTGTTTTTTATTAACAATTACATTAATATCATTTCTCTTGTTTTTCAAAATTTAAATAAAATAAAAGACAAAATTACATGCAATATTACATAAAAAAAAACTTACTGACTAAATTACATTGCACAGGTTGAAAATATTTTATGTTTCTAAACTAATTACTAAATAATCAAGGAATGTCTGATTTATGCTGAATTTTAATTTGTAGTTTTTATATCCGTTGACATAATAATTAGCTTCAGCATCATGTTACAATTCTGGGAATGCTGCCTGCTGCTGTTTGAGTTGCATGTTGAACATCGGGCTTTAAAAGGATCTATTTCTGAAAAATCTTCAAACAGTGTTAAAACCTTATCAGAATCATCATTGCAGTTTTCACTACCTGAATTCAACAATTTAAGTGGAAATAACTTTTTAAAAGATCTCCTAAATTGTATTGGAGTAGGATTGATGCAACAAGCACTTTACTGTCTTGTACCAAAATAATTTTCTAATGCACCTTGGTTGATACGTCTGGTTAATAAGAATTAGAACCCAGAACGTGATAGTTCTGTCTAAACACCCATTAAACTTTTAATGCTAATTTGTCAAACTTTGATAAATCTCACTTTTTGTATAACGTTTTTACCATTTCTATCAGAGATTTTGACATTTTCTAAATAATCTAAAACAGCATTTAAAAATTCAACTTGATAATCAGTACCTTGGAATGGTTTGTTAAACATTTTAGTTGTGGCTCGAGTTCCAGAATTAAAAATATCAAATACATAAATTATCAAACATACTTGCAACTTTTTTGGTTTCTCATGCTTGTAATGCTCCTTAATACCCCAACTGCTGTTGCAACAGAAGCACTTACAGTTTGCATTGCCAAACAAACAATATTGAAGAACAATAATCAAAATGTGGACCCATTAATGACTGGTCCTGCTGCTTCTTGCTGTGTTATACTAGCATTTGGAGCAAGACATTTTTTTATTTTTTCCTTTAATTAAATTGTCCTCAAAATGTGACGAGGAGCGATATTATAATAACTACTTTGGATTAACACATCTAGATTATCTTTATAAACATGAAAGATCCCGCAAAACGTGCCCATTCCTGACATCTAAAATATTTATTAGCATTTATCATAGTTAATAGGAAGTAACAAAACTTTTGTTCCTTATCTTTGTTTATTGTTGGGAAGTTTAAAAAAAATGTTTCTTTATTTTAGGTTAAATTAACTAAATATTTGTATTTTTTTAATGGTAAACAAAAATTGACCAGCAGTAAATTCACGTTCTAACCTCGCTCGGCGTGACATCTATTATAGAAACGAGGAAACGTTTTTCGGGTGGCGGGTTTGTTAACGAGCTAGTTTTGCATTGCCATCTATTAAAAAAAACTTAATTCTACTAATTGTTTGTTCCTGAAATCTGCATAACAATTTGCTGTTTTTTACAGGAAATAGTAAGACTGATGCTTTTTCTAATAGATGTCAGACGATAGCGAATGCAATTATTTTCTGCTACCTTCTTTCATTTATGTGATCCTAATAAGGGATTTCAGATTTTGGCTTAGTTTAAGAAATTATAAAATTCGGTTTACTTATTTTTTTGCTGAAAAGACTTACCTATGATAATTAACATTTGCTGCTGCTCCCCAGTATGAAAAAGATAGAATAATGAATAAAAGTTTTCGACTGTGTGCGCTGGAAAAAGCTGATGAGGATATTAAAAGAAAAAAATCAAGTGGGATGAGATCAGGAGATCTAGCCGGCCATTTAATTGGACCACATCTTCCTATCCATTTATTAGGAAAGACTTCCATCTAGGTATTCTCTAACATAAAGTGAATAATGTGGTGGTCATCATCTTGTTAATGTCAGACATTAAAATTTCAAGTTTGATTATTTTGCCAGAAATCTCTTTAGCAATTCTCAATTCAGGGAATCGACTCCTAGTGCCCTGTCTAAGTAATTCTAATTACCACATAAACGTCAAGAAACTATTAGAAACAATTGTTACTAAAGGTTTTTTATTTGTGTGTACATACTTAGAAATGACTCTTACAACTAAAAATATCTTTCCAAC
The DNA here is from genome assembly GCA_011009095.1 of Ignelater luminosus. Lineage (NCBI taxonomy): Eukaryota > Metazoa > Arthropoda > Insecta > Coleoptera > Elateridae > Ignelater > Ignelater luminosus. The sequence continues at coordinate 56,904 of VTPC01090883.1, forward strand.
AAATTTATACAGAAAAAGAAACAGAACAGACTAAAAGACACATTAATTACAGTAAATGTATGAAGAAAGCCTGCCACCTTAAATATATTTATAAATTATGCATTATTGCTTAATTTCTTTTATAAACAAATATATATCTATCATATAAAAAAAAAACACTCTAAATCTACAGCTAATTAGTTGGCAAATTTAAATAAATTCTTCGGGTTCTCTAGGAGCATCCAAGTCACGATAGTGAATTACAGGTCGGTAATCACCACCTCCACCTCTACACAAAAAAAGTGTTAGTTCTTTTCTTGAAGCATATAATGAAATTATTTAATTTTCTAACCTCGTCCTGGGAGGAGCGTAAGGTCGTGGTCTAGAATATCCTTGGTTGTAGAAACGAGATGGAGGTCCATAACTGCCATACGAGCTTCCATAACTTCTAGAACAAACGTTAAACCTGTGCATTTGTGAATCCAAGTGCACAACACAATAAAAAAATAACCAATATATAAATTAAAACTAGAGAATACTAACCCAGGATGGCTGTAACTGGAAGTCTCTTCCTTTTTAGGCTGCGGCGTTTCCAGCATGGGACGTTTTGGATCGCGCAGATAGTTGTTGAAGAACTCTACTTCCTTCTTGACTTCTTCTATCTTCTCTGCGTGCTTATTGAATATGTGTTTGCGCACAAAATCAGGACCTAAAAAGAGTTTCATGTATCGACAAAAACAAAAAGTTAGGTTAACCCCTAACCTTTAAATTTCTTTCCGGATAGAGGACACAACCATTTATCTTTAGCCAGCTCCCTAGTATTGGCTTGCACAAATTTATCAATTTCCATATCAACATCTTTAAGTGCTAGATTTATTAGTTTATTCTCATTTTTATTATCGTCACGATTTGGTTTTTCAGGTAGAAAGTGAGCCATCTTTGCTTCTATTGGTACACCGATAAACTGAGAAATATCAGTCTGAAACAATACAAAATAATGAAATCGTTTAAGATTACAATATATGAACATACTTTTGCAGTAGGTGGAGGCCCCCTAGCATGTAAGATTCCACACCGATTTGGCATTTCATCCTCATTTGGATACTCGCAATGATTATAGTAATCAACAGAGTGAACTACACGCAAATACAAAATTATCTTGTCTAAAACAGCTATGAGTGAGTCATCTCTATCGACTGTAGCTGCTGCGTCTTGTGCATCAGATGTTGGCTCAAGACCAAGCAGTTCTTCTTCTTCCGCGCTACCTTCTTCAATAAGGTAATCGGTTATGTTATTAAGAACAGGATTATTCGATACAAAACCAAACGTCTGTTGAGGTTTCTCTTTCTTCTCGTCCTCTTCTGTCCACAGGCCAGATTTATTATCAAGATGCAGTACAACTTTAGCGGATATGCGAATGTCAGATCGTACTACTTGTTTATGAGCAGTAATACCATTGACAAGGCGAATACGTCTGCTAAGATCTCGGTTAACGATAGCACCAAGCTCACAATCCCTCAAACGGATATTGTTGAAATTCCAACATATCTCTTTGATGTTAGCATCTCTTTTGAATGTTACCCAACCTCTTCGCATCCATCGGCGCTCTGGTTGAGGATCGGCCAATGCGACCCTTAAAAACCCATCGTATCTACAAACAAAAAAACACAAGTCATTATTACTACTGTCAGATATTACAGATGTACAAGTAACCTTGAGCACATAGCTTCAACTTCTTGTCTTGTAATAGTTGGCGCTAAATTTCTCAGGAAGATCGAGGTAGTTTTATGTAGAGATCGAGGCTTTTCAGGTTTAACATCGTCTTCTATAGTCTCAACTTTCTTTTCTTCTTCCTCCTCCTCTTCTTCCTTCTCCTCTTCTTTTTCTTTCTTATCTTCTTCTTCCTCTTTCGACTTTTCTTCTTTCTCTTCTTCACTTTCACTACTGCTAGAGGAACTGCTACTACTACCTGAATAAGAACGTTTACGTTTTCTTTCTAGAATACACAAAACGACAAATATAGTCAAAGTTCAATAATTTCTCGATTCAATCTACCTTTTTCCTTGGGTTTCTTTGGTTTTGGTTCCTCTTCAGGTTTGCTGTCTTCTTCTTCTTTTAATTCCTCCTCCTCCTCGTTGTTATCATTTTTCTTTTGTTCTGGCTCGTCAGTTTCCATTTTCTCTTCAGGCTTCTTCTCTTCTTCGTCTTTTTCTTCTCCTTCTTCATCGTCTTCCTCGCCTTCCTCTTTACCGGGTTTTTCAGTATCGTCCTCTACGACAACTTCACCGTTTGTTTTTGTTGTTGTTGGCGGCGTCGGCTCTTCGGGCGGTTTCGGTTCTTCACTGTCGATCTCACCATCTTCTTTGTTCACCGTGGCTGTTTCAGAACCGTTACGTTTTTCTACCGTTTCCTCTGCTATTTTCTGTTCTTTCTTTTCTAATTCTAAAACACAAAGTAGAGGTTAAAGACAGAAAAGGAAAGATAAAAAAACCAACAACTTACCAGCATATTCTTGTTCGAGCGCGACAACATCTTCGTCGCCACCACCTTCTAGTTTAATAACAACCGTGTCCAATAATTTCAATAAATCGTTTGTTCGCGAGCTGTCGACACTCACCGCATCTATCTTGGCATTGCTTAGAAGATCCATAAACACTTCGACGCGTTTCTAGAACGAACATTGATTATTTGTAAGTATCTTAACCTGTGTGTGTTTATTATCGAGATTTACCTTTAACGCGTTCATTTGTTCATCTTTTCTTTTAACTGAATCTTCCGGGTGATACTTCAAGCGGAACCTTGAAAGGAGAAGAGAAAAACGGTAGTAAATATTTGATTCCAGACGTTCGACAAGAAAAATTAACCCAGACAGTCATCACCGTTCATTCATTGAATTGGCTGTTTTAGCTTATATAGTGAGAAGCTTCACGTTTGAAGCTTTAAGGTATAATTAAGATCATATTCTGATAAAATTGAGAAAGCAAGCTATTCACTACTCAGTGTTACTTTTGTTTTTTCGATTGTTTTGAATGTGGTTTACGAAGTAATAAGCAATAAGTTTGGCGCTCAGAACGTGGGGCTAATAATTTTGCTAATATTCTTCTTTCATTTCGGCCTAATCTTATGCAATCATTCCCATTTGTCAATATTTGTGGATTATTGTATAACTGAAAGCAGCATATTAGAGGGTCCCTTCTAAAAAAGTTTAGTTTCGAATAATAAAAAGGATGCTCAACTATTTGTTTACAGATGTATCTCATTGAGCTTTATTATGAGGTTCCCCATCAAATGTTATCTCTTAAATTTAACATACAAATGGCGCCATAAATTGTAGAACTGTCGGTAACCAATTTGGCGCCCAACGTGGCTTAGCCAAATACAACTTTATATTAAAAGAAGAGTGAATAGCTTAATGAGACCTTATTTAGAAGATTTTAATTTACATCTAATGGTACTGACCTTAACAGATAGCCAGCCAGCATTTTTACGAAAATAATAAGATTACTACTGTTATTTCGATTCATCGTTACATTAATATTTTTATAAACATAATAGTTGTACTCTAGGTAGAAGGAAATTCAATTTGATATGCCAGAACGTCATTATTAGTCGCACCTTTAAAAACAAACCTGTAACCCCTGGATCCGGAGATAAACATGCAAACCATCTGCAACTACCAAAGCCAACTACAGACAAATAGTACAAGTACAACTCATGGACTTATGTAACCATATTCTGCGTGACAAAAATAAACTATCAAATACTTATTAACAAAGATCAATACAGTTAAAATAGAACTACATTTTTTTTTTTTTTTTTTTAGTATACACAGAATAAGCTTTTATTTTCCGTTCTACTAATTTTCAAAATACATTTTACTTATCAATTATGTTATAAATAATTAGCCGAAGCTTTTATGAAGTCACTTTTATTATGATTTATGTCGACAAAGCTAGGTTATATTTAACTTGTATCAATTTATTTATTAATACAATGTAGTAAATGCTTTTATTTTGCTGAATAACAAAATAAAAAATATTTTCAACTCACAAGAAGTAAGCGTTTACTACACTTTATTATGCGTTTGCATATAACCTAATGTTTATGTTCAGCATGTTAGGTTATGTTGGAAAAAAAAAGTTACGTTACACTTGACAACTATCATTAGCCTTTTTAGTAAAGTTGCCATTAGTGATAAAATTTCATCACTGTGGTGACAAATACCATGAAAATTAAGAGTAATGAAGTGGTGATAAATTAGATTTCTCTTTAATAAACATTTAAATTAACAAAATTTCTCATATCATTTATCAATATATAAATAAATACCCAGATACCTCTCAAGACTTATGGTACACCAATTTTAGAGAAAAGATAAAATATTTCTAAAAATCAAAATTATAGATTGTAAAAATCAATAAATTATAAAAACACCTCAAAACCCAACCTCAAATTTGAGGTTATAAATGTTTTTATTTTTTTTATTTATCAACATGAAATTTCACAAAGTAACAGTGAAGAAAAGAAATAATTTTGAAAATCAACTCATGAAATTTGCTACAAAATGCTTTGAAAGGTACACAGGAGTTACAATGTAAGTCATAAAATTTAAGAAAAACACAAAAAAGTACTACCCCACATAGATTCTTGTGTATATTTCACTGTGTAAGTGTTTGCATAATATAAAACTACTTAAAAACATTAAGACAAACTTTTGCGTTAAAAGAGAAACTAAATTTTAATACTATGTTTACTCGTAAACATAAAATTGTGTGAAAAAAAAACAAAATTGAAGTATTAATTGGTCGATTTATTTAGCTTAGGTTAGGTTAGAGAGTTAGTTGTCAATATCAAAGGAAGTGAGGTTAGGAAGTTAAGTTGTCAATGTCAAAAAAAGTGAGGTTAGGAAGTTTGTTATCAATGTCAAAAAAAAGCGAGTTTATGGAGTTGGTTGTTAATTGCTAACTGTAGAAAATGTTTTAAACAAAACAATTTATTGCATAGATTAAATTCATGAACATTTAGAGCAACGGGGATCAATTCCTGTTTGGAAATTTATGAAAAAATATTCCATTTTCTCGATTGTTTTAATTGTTTGAACTATTTCTACAACCATACAATGTAAAATTTGTTTTTTGTGTTGTGATCCCCTTTAATAGTTGCACGATACATGCATATAACTCTTGTGTTTAGACGATGGACCGCCCCTGAGTAAGCAAAGAGTCAAAGTTTGGAGATTTTGCACTTTTTATAAAAGAAAGATCGGAATAACTCAAAGCCCTATGTAGCTCAGAAACTATAAGGGCTAAGAGGGTCTGCTTTTCATCGATCGACGTAGTTCCGAGATCACCGTGATGCCCTATCAAAAAATTAGTTGTTGGTTATGGTCCGATTGAGCAGAGGGTTTCTTTTTTTAAAAAAAAAAAAAAAAAAATTAAAGAGCATCATCGGGCAGCAAGTTTAAGTGGATAAAGAAGAAAAAAAAAAGTAATTTGTCTTGTTTTTGAACCTTTCTAGAGCCCTGAAATGGACACCTTTTAAGCTTGAGAGACGAATCCTGAAGGGTGCCGCTCCTCACACATATCCTTTCTAGCGCTGTTATTTTTGGGTGATTAATGTTGAGATTCATGAGTATGTAACTCTTCCAAACCTTTGTGCACTTTGCCTCCAAATTCAGTTAAAATGCCCGGATGAACTTTGGAGATAAAAAAAATTCAAAATTTCTTGTGAATTCATTATTTTTGGTTTTTCGCTGTATAAACTGATAACAAATGGCTCAACAGATTTTTAAAGTACAAAGATTCTCCTTTTCGGTTTGGTATGAAAATAGCGCTTGTTCAGGTTAGTACGGAAATTACTTCCATCCAAGCCAGTACGAAAAAGATCTCGATCTTGTGCAGTATGAAAATCATCCGTTTTGGACCAGCACAGAAATAACAGCCCAACCGATCCTAAGCTCCCATAACTCCGACCAGCTGGACAGGCCCGATTGACCAGATGTAAGCTTGAAAAGTTCAATAAATTTTTAAAATGAAGCCTGGCCCCATCTGAACTAGAGCTTCAGGATGGGTACATTCTATCAACCTGAAATCTCCACAATTGTAAAGAGAAAGCAAAATACGTGTGTAGTAGGCCCTCTCCTTTTCTTTTTGAGAAACCATTATTTTGTACCTGAAAATCGCATTTGATAGGATAACGGAGACAAAAGTGGCACGCGGTTGGGTGGTCAATAAGAGCATTGCGAGGAGATATCTCGTGCCATCGAATATTTTATATTTAGTTATGGTGAGTACTGTACCAAGAGCATCACAGGTACAGCATGTGTGCAAGGAGACGAAATGTGCCAACTGGGGATTTTTAAATTTTCATAATTATTAGCATGGAGTTCCACCAAATAACATGGTGAACAAAATAAATATCACATGTTAGAATTTAGTAAATTAGCTATCTCATCTTTTATTTTATTCTTTATATTAATTTGTCACTTCCTTTAGCTCTGTCCAAGATAAAGTGAGGTTAAAAAGTTATTAAAATAGTAAGGTTAGGAAGTTTTGTTAATGTCAAAAGATAAAATAAAACAAAAAAAATAAGGTTAGCTTTGGAAACAAAAAAAAGAGTTCCTGATGGAGAAAAATAAAATAAAAAATTTCTTAGTAATGATTAATGAATAAACAATAAGAGGTTATATTACTGTGATAAATCTTTCATAAAATATTATTATCCTTAGGTATGTATTTAAACTGATCCAAGTATCACCATTTTTGAAATTTCTAAATTAATAAGTACAGTGTATTAAGTTTTAATTTTTTTTCAGTGTATCTAGAATTTAGTTACAAAAAGTTACTAAACGGTTTTAGGTTATGTATCATTTGACAACTAATTTCAGAATGTTGTGTATTTACAATTTTAAGAGAAAATAAATAATAATAAAACTTTTTAACAAAATTATAATTTTAAATAAAGTAAGTATCGTAAAAATAGTGGAATTAAAAGCTTATAAAGCTATTCATAAATTTAAATAACATGATATTTACATTATCCATTTGTCTCAACAACAAAAAATTAAATTTCCTAATAAGAATTGATGCATGTCAACTTGACAGTTGCTAGCTAAAGTTAACAAAGCTTAAAATCAACTACCAGCACCACAACGGTAAAAATTCAGTTTGTTTCTAAAAAGGCTAATTAATGCTTATATTCAAGAATAGATCGTCAGCGTTTCTTTTTTTTGCAATGTTAACCATTCATTGATTCACCATTGGTAATTGTTGCCTGCTCCTGAACACAAGCAATGTCTATACTGACGAAGTTAGGTTACATATAAAAAAGTTATGATACATTTAGAGATTATACTTAACCTGTCAACACAGAGATATTACACATTACCATCAACTTGTGCCTGTTAAAGCCAGAACCATTTACTACTATGCGTCATTTCTTAATTAAAGACAAAACGACCATTCAAATGAACAGTGCTTAAGATACGTCATATTCTGAAATGGGGCATCTTAAACACAGTTATCCCATTTATCCACATTCGTACACAAAAAACAATGACTTAAAAATATAAAAAACGTACTTGGCTTTAAACGTTAATCTCACCTGTTCAATAAAACCCTAACAAAGAACGCGAAAGCATATGCATTGCGCGCACAGCTTTTTATAAAACGGTCAAAATCTAGTCCATTAATTGATCATTTCATGTTTGTAAGTTTAGCATTTTAATTCGCAGTGTATTATTTCATTTTATTTCACAATTTTAACGTAGATTTCACACACATTTAACACAGAATTATATTTTATGAAGATATCAGGAAGTCTCGAATCAGCGCTGCAGAGAAAAACTTTAATAAAGCAATTTGTTGGGACTTTTAAACTCTTACTATATACTTAAATATATTTACAAAACAAAACTAGGATAGCAGTCCTGAAATAAATACCAATTATATGAACAGTAGATGTATGTGTCTTTGAAAATCAAGTAACACATTGATATAGCATTTAAAACAAAAATAAAAACAAAAAACATACATCAACTTCTTAATTTTTCACGACTAAAATAATAACCATAAAAAAGAAGTATGTATGGTGTAGTACTTCAATACATACCATTCATCATCTTTATGGGCAACAAAGAACTCGTTAAGTTGTTGACGTTGAAATTCTAATTTGTACTCGTTATATTTCTCAACGGCTTCGCTGTCAGAAATATTATCATCCTGTGCGGCTAGAAATGCTTTAAATGACATCATAACGGGTTGTTGGCTTTCAGACGTAACAGATGAAGGAGGTTCTCTGAAGAAATTACCAGCTCTTTAAAAAACAATCAAAAACTATTTTAGTAGAAGTTTAGATATTAAAATGAATTCAACTTAAAAGTGTCTGAAAAACCTATAAAAGAAAAAGCATGCACCTACAAAATGAATATTTGAAACAAAACATGCACGTTTATTTCAGCAAGAAATAAACCGCACTTGAGAAAGTTCATTATTTATTACCTATGCGCCGGTTGATGATATGATTGATAGTGATTGTAATAACTGTCACCATAATAGTCATGTCTCAAACGCTTTGCTTGAGGTTCAAGACTAGGAGAATATCCTCTGTCTCTAACGGCTCCTCTATATTCTCGTGGTCTAGGTCTAGACCACACATCTCTAAAATAAACATTTATAGTTTACATTTACAAACAACCAAAGTTAATTAAGCTAATTAGGTACCTTTCTTGCCAGTCATCACGAGGTCGAACCGATCGTTCAGCTCCTCTATAAGATGCTTCAGCTCTTTCTCCTCTGAATTTATCTCGACGTTTACGATCATATTCATCATCACTATCACCCATCTACAAGGAATTAAATAAAAATCAATTAAAAATAAAGATTTCTTAAACCAGTAGCATAATTATTGCAAAAAATCTACAAAAAATAATAGTCTCTCTAGTTTTTAATTTAAGATAAAATACACAAAAATATCAGAGAAATTCATAAACAAGCAGGGCGTTTCATTTTTAGTAAAGTATGGATTCCTCTCTCTGCATGCAAACTTTAAATTTGCACATTCTCATGTTAAATTATTGATTAATTAATTTTAAGCATCGCTGAGGATAAGATTTACCTTTAGGTTTTCACTTTCGTTTCACCTTTTTGGACAAAAACAACAATAAAATCACAAAACGACGCGTAACAACGCCAAACTGTTTTACGGGAAATCGAGGGGATCTAGTAAGATTTCATTTACTACTAAATAATGTTGGCAGCATTGTCTTTCCTGCCTAAAATTTAATTTTTTTTTTTTATTGGAACATGGAGGTATTAGAATCTTTTGGGAGCAATAACTTCTTTCAAATATTTTTGAATAATTTTCAAAATGATTATAATTACAGAGTAATCATTTGGATCTTTTAAAAGATACAACCTTTGTAATAGAAAATTTGAATAATCACTCTGCATTATGTAAACATAATTTTATTCTTCACGAGAGATGATACAAAATTGTGTATTATTCTTAAAAAAATCTTAAAGACTTTTCTTACTAGCCACTTACCAGTCAATGAGATTAATAAGCAAAAAGGGATTTTATCTTTTAATACAATTTCGGTACAGTTCAACATTTGTGTAAATGTGTGGAGGAGGAAGAGGAGTGTGACGTGTGCGTTAGTGTGTGGTGATAGGTCCGTGGAAGATACTACTCCAACAGTGACCACGGTAAAACCCTAGTGAGAACAGCCGATCCGGGGATGCTCTGGATTTCCTAAATGCAAACGTAGCGCTGGAAACGCTATTTACGTCGTGCGGAAAACAGCGGATGGGGTCTTATCTGTAGATAAGTGAGATGCGCGAAAGTATGTCCACCAACTCGGGAGTGAGGTTCTCGGCACATCTTATCATAACAGGAGACGGATGTTTGTGTTTCTTTTTGAATTTTTCGTGCGGGAACGGAGTTGGGGTTCTAAGGATGTCGAGAACGTGCTCTTTGTTTTGTTTACCCCCCCCCCTGTTGATTACGGGTCTGATAAAGGTTTTGTATGTGTATACTAGTAACGTCCGGAAGTAGCAGTCTGGAATGCTGACGCAGAGTAGAGAGCAAACCGCTGCACTGTTTGGACAACGTCCAGGCAGTGCTTCAGCTCGTCGTTCCATCTCAGCGTGGGAGTGAAAGTGATGCCAAGGTACCTTGACAGATGGCGGGAGTTGGAGGCGCGAGCCCCACAGTTCCAGGTGTGGGGTGTAGCTGCCGTGGCGGAGTGGCATAAGGTTTATTTTTTCTGAGGGTTCGGTCTGATTCTCCACTTTAGAAACCAAGTCTCCAGGCGTCCTAGTTCATACGCCAGAATTCTCAATTCCTCGGTGGAGCTTCGAGACGTCACCCAGACCCACAGAACCGTGTCGTCCGCGAATTGCTAAAGGCGGACCTCAGGCTCTTCGGGGCGAGAAAGTAGAAGATGAATAGGAGGAGGGAGAGGATGAACCCTTGAGGGACGACTTAGCCTGGTACACTCGTACGCGATGTTGGCGGGCGGACAGATAGCTGCTAATTAACTTGACGAAGCAGGCAGGAATTTCAGAGGCTTAGAGCTTAACACAGTTACTTTACAAGGTATTGGGGTGAATCAAAACACACGTACTGACTGAAAAACTACAACCAAGAATGGGTAGTATATCAGAAGTACACGTACCGTCAGCAGAACCAGTGAGTTAGATACTAACAAGGGTTTTGCCTTGCTGGAACCAGTGGTTCACGACGATTTTTCTTATTGCAAATTATCAATCACTACTTTACACAATAGCTCTTAAAAGGGCTGTTGTAGTTAACAAGCTGCATTGAGTTTGCATCAGCCGGTCTATTGCAGCTTTATCAAACACGGCCTTCCAAGACTGAGACCAAAAATGTTACTACAAAATAATTGTGAGTAACATATTAACAAATGAGTTCCATTTATTGTGGTATTGGTCATAGAATTATAATTCAGCATTTACATTATAATATTACACAAAGTATTCATAAATGTTTCTGGGTCCAGTTGACTTTGGAATCTAATTTTGATGTATACAAAACAAAACAGCGTGAGGTTAAACTGTCATAAAATCATAACCTTAAAGCACATTAAGCGTCAATAAGAGTTTACAAGCCGAGTTAATAGATAAACAGCCCGGTTTACAATACTCAAATGTCATTCTTCCACAGCCGTATTCGACCCAGAAATATCGTGAACGCTGTATACCGCCTTGTTGATTTATTTCAACAACTAATACGTAGTTGTTTTCTGTCATTTGTCAATTACAAATATCATGGTCCTGCATTAACAATTTACTTAATCTTGTGCTGAAGTTTGTCGTACTGTTCCAAATTTTATTTATTATGTGTTTATTTATTTATTTATTGTTTTATTATTGTTTACTAACACCTCATTTTAACTTATTAATTTTTAAAAACATAAGATTAGGCAACCATCATAACAACGATGCAATGCGTGTAACGTGATAAACATTCTAATACACATCCTGCTGTCAAAAGTGTAGTCAGTTCAGTCTCTTATACGATCCACCCTATACTCTGTGTACGATATTATCTATGGTTCAGTCTATTCAGTCTCTTGCTGGTGTTGCACTATTATCAAACACGATTGTCAGAGACCAAAATCTCTTTGCAAAAACATCGTGAATAGAAATAGAATAAAATGTCTTCTGCAAGTCTTATATAAAAATTTAATTAGCAATTTTAATCGTACAAAATTTATACAACAATAAAATATTATAAATATCAAATTAAAAATATGATCACTAGGTATATACAAGCAATTCCAGCAAAGTTAATATAGTGTCATGCGGTATTTACAAGGATTTACTATGAATTTTGCAATTTACTCGAATTGCACTGAAATATAAATATGCAATGAATTCAAAGCTTACAATAAAAATGCTTAGGCTAAATTAGATTTTAAAGAAAGATCTTTCAATACTAATTCACGTAATTCTTCTATGTCTTCTGATAATACTTCTCGAAATGACTTTTCATTTTCAAAACAAGTCAAAATTACTTTAGCTCTGTCTTCAAACAGATATTTACGTAAATCATCATCGTTTGTTACATTAACATATTTATCAGGTATGAAAGTCACACATTTATCACATATACACTGAAGTTTTATCCATGGTTTGTAAACCTCACATAATCTTAAAAATTCATCTTTCGGTAAAAAACTATTTAAGTCGGATTCTGATGACAAATTTGCTTGTAAGCGGTCATAGTAAAAGTCGATAAATTCACTCAAGTGATCATCTCTAAATTCCTTCCTTGTATTGCAGTAAAGCAAATGAAGAACTTCCATAGACGGTGGTCCATAATTCACCATCTGATAATCAATTAGAACACAATCAGTAAGTGTTTCCTCTTTATACTTAAAAAGAAAATTATTCGACCATACGTCACCATGAAGAATTGCACAGCCATGCTTACTTGCATTATCCAATATATCATGAGAGTTCTTTACAAGTTCATTTAGTTTACTAATGAAATCATTTTTTCGAGCATCTTTTTCGTAAATGTGTTCAATTATTGGAAAAAGACCTTCCAGGGAATGCTTAAACCATTTTTGAACAATATTGTTACTATCTTTACTGGAAAATACATTTTTAAACATTTCTGGATACAAGTAGAGCAAATTCGAATCTTTTCCTAATTGTCTTTCGTATAAAATGCTGCTGGAATGTAACTTAGCTAAAGTATTCAAAGCTTGCTTGCAATGAGCAACATCAAAAAAGCTGGTTTTAGGGAAATTTCTATATTCTTTCATAGAAAGATCCTCTAGAACAACAATATTTGATTTGCAGATGTACGATTTTGGTGCAAAAGAAACATCTATATGATTTTTGTTCATTTCTACCAACAGGAAGTTATAAAAAAATTCCTCTTTTGCAAAAGCATTTAGAGCTGTTGTTATTTGTGTTATAACTTGAGAAGCTCCACTTAACATCTTCATGAAATATCTCGTCTTACAATGGCAAAACGGTTCTTCCAACAAGTCATATTCAATTATTACTACAAAGTGTTCTCCTAGAAAACCTTCGATTTTATCTGATAATGAAGATATCTCGAAGGATTTTATTGTGAAGTTTTGGTGGTTTAGGTCTTTTGATAGTATGTTTTTGCATTGGTCAGTTGAAAGTAATTTGTTGTATGGTGACATGTTTAGGAGCAATCTGAAAAAAATTAATTGTGCATATCATTCCTATGCAAAAAATTGTACCTATTTAAAAGTATAGGAGATAAATTGCTTGAAGATAAAATACTTAATTGCATTATCTTGAAGATAAAATGAAGATTTTGTATTTTATTTATTATATTCTGATATATTGAATAACAGAAAAAAGTAATAAATAATGTTTGTTTTGATAACAGCAAATAGATAATAGTGTGATCCCATAATTTAAAGAAATGTATGACTAAAACAAGTACAGATGTACCAACACTGCATCAACAGTGCTCTTAACTTTATTGTAAATAAGGTTTTGAATTTAAATATTGCCATTGATTTAACGTAATTAAATATAGTTTAACATTTCATTTTCAGTTTCTATAACAAATTAGAATTCTTGTAATTTACACACGTTTAGTAAACAAGGAATAAAAAATGCAATAAAATTTAATATAAGTACTTACCACTCTTTAAATAAAAGAAAATACGCAAAAGCACCAACGTACTGTACTGATATCACTAGAAAGATTATCAACATTCAATTGAGTTTTACTCAAATTCTCAAACAGCTTTTTTCTGATAGTACTTTATACTATACACAAAGCATGAATGCACCTACTTTCTAAATCTTATCGTCTGATAAATGACCTTTACACCTAATTATTAGTTAATACGATGTAATAGCGTTATAATTTATTAAAATTAGAAGTGGGTAGGTATTATTAGAAGATACTACATATAACAATTGGTTTTTATTCTATAGGAAATTCATATTTATGGTAATTCAAATATATTGTTCGTCTAATAAAATAATAAGTTTCACCTTTTAAATAATTAGAATTGTTAGCATTAGCAAACAATAATACACAAGATTTACATATATTTAAATCAAAGGTTTAAATTAGATATTTATTCCTCAACTATTCAATCAAATTCTAACCATACTATTCAAAAATTTAATATTAGGTAATACTTGGTCACTTTATGTTATCTTATCGGAAATATTAAAACAAAACAATAGTAGAGTAGATATAAGAAATATTTAAACTATAAGCAGAGCTAAAATAAAAAAGAAATTTTGCAATTCCTGCCCTTAACCTCAATTCAGTCGTTTCACTTCCTCAGTTCGCCTATTCCCGTGTATATTTCAAGGTTGAAGGTTTTATTTAATTGGGAAATGTAATTTACTTGAATAAAGCAATTTATATTCAGTACTACTAAAATGAGATGTTTTTTTGCTGTAATTTTGGATCAGGGAATATGCAAACATTTTTAAATTAAAGTTGTTCGTTTGTGTATTATTTGAGATGTGTGAATTAATAAAATGAAAGTTAACAACGAATATAATTAATTAATAATTATGATGAAAATTAGAAATGAAAATATTTAAAAAAATTCACGTGACCGCAAACGCTATTGTGATTGGTGTGACGTCATTTTTTGTGGTTCTGCCATTTACAAAATTGTCATTGCTGTGTATAAGGTTATGTTAGTATGTCAAGTTTCTGTTTCGTCGTTTTCTATTCGTTTTTCACGAATTTTACATAAAATCTATTTAAATACGTCGTTTTGTTTTAGTAACAAACTGGAACGTTTCATTCCTGTAAAGATATCTTCGAAATTTAAAATTTTAAGTTGTTAACCTCCAATATCAAAAATGTCAAAATATGTAGGTGCATGTAGCATCAAAAGCGCCGCCAACATTATAAATAAACCACACTCGAAATATAAACTAGGAAATTTCCCTAATAACAGTTTAATGAATAAAATTAAAACAAATTGTAATTGTTTTTAAAATTTTGTCAATAATTAGTTATTATTTTTACATAATTTGTCAGTGATAATTATAGAACTGTCTATAAATTTAGGCTGTAAGTTTATATGGAATATTTTTGAGTATTCTTTTATTTTTTTTATCTAGTTAACCCTGGACATATTAAGGGATGTCACATGACAGCCAATTATTAATTCCGCCGTTTTCGCGCGTGAGGAATCGTTTGAATTTCAGACAATAACAGGTAACTTCTAAATTAAAATAAAACTAAAAAATTCTTTAAACCACATTTTTTAAAATCATACTAAACATTAATACTGGATACAAAAAGACAATACATATATATTTTTTATAAATTACAAAAAAAAGAAAACAACAACTAACAAAACAAGAATACATTTGGCACTGTAGAACTAGGAATGCAGCACTAACATTATTTTTAACAATTTACAAAAATACACGTTTAAGAAACACACTGACTTATGGTATTAATAATTAAAGTAATATGATGGTGTGGTCTCTTTCTAAACGTCGTTTTGCTTTTAATGATACAGTTCCCATAGGGTCTGCAGGTGTTGGTAGCCCCGCACCACTCAATGCAACTTGTTGATAAAATACTTCAGTCTTTCCACAGTGGTGACCATATATTATGCTTTCATCGTTTCTGAAACAGAAAAGGAACGTTTTAATAAATTCATAATCAAGTTCACATCAAACCTAATATAAGCAAGTTAAATACCAAATCTTCGATAAGCATATTTATTTAAAGTCTCATCCTTTGGTTCTTCTCTTTTAAGCAGTTTATCAAGTTCATCCAAAGACTTCCATATAATAGTAAAAACCAAAATGTAAACGATCAAGCTTGCTGTCCAAAATGCCAACACAATATTTTTTTCATATCCGTCTAAATCAAAAATGTCTTTTATACTTTCAGGTTTATACATGTGAACGCACGAGATTAATCCAATCCAAGCTAACATTACGAAAATGCAATAGCCGACAGTTATCAACAAGGGTATTAACAAATCCTTTATTGCATAGTAAATACCAACAAAGTAAGGCAAACATGGCATTAAGAAGATACTTTGAAATCCCATGTATATCTGTGTTCCTCTACTTAAACGATGATGTACTAGTAACGTTGACCAATGTAGATTTCCCAGTGTGCATAGGAGAAATAGCACGCCAGCAAAATACAGTCTGTAAGAGACATTTCTGAAAAACCTTTGACATATCATTACTTCGAATTTGTTTCGTAATAACTAAATTTCAAAGCACGAGGATTTTCTGACAATGACAGTTAACAGATATTGACATCTACTGACTGGGTAAAAAGCAAAATGAAATTTACTACCATGTAATCAATATAAGCGGCTGCTCAGGCAAAAGTTTGTGAAACGCCACGACCCCTTTTGTTAGAATTAAGCAAGCCATTAAATCTTCAAAACAGTTATATTACCTCAAAATAATTTCTGTTAAATTCGTCTTATCAATGAAATCCCGATGTAAATGCGTCAAAACACCCAACTCCATACCGCCCCAAGGTCCACCCCGTTGAACTGTATCCCATTGTGGATCCACACAGAGGTAGCTATAAGGCTCCCCACTTTCATTTTGTCCACTTCCAGCAGGATATGTTTCCAGGCAATGTCTCAGTTGACGTTCAAGTTTTCCTAACAGCTCGGTACACTTCTCCCACTAAGAAAGCAAACGACAAAAACTTAACTATTTTGATTACAAACACAATCTAGATTCTTACCAATTGATTAATAACATCGGGAGAATTTCGTATATTTACGTCTAGTAACAGTCCCATCACCATATCTTGCTGACCGCATATAAACAAAACAACTTCATGAAGGTTAGTTTTGTTTATATCAAGGTCCTCTGATACGCTTGATTTACGTCTGTTGGTTAAAAATGAATAATTAGATTGACTAGGTGTGAGCCTTGCATCTTTAAAATCACCAGGCGTTGTATCTCGACTGCAAAACCCACTCGATTTCTCTTCCATCGCCAGCAAGCTCAATTTTGACATTAATGGTGTTAATTGTACACCACCGTATGAACGGCTTCGGCTTGCTGGTGAAAATATATTATCGGACTGTTCCGTTGAAGAAGCTAACGATTTTAGAGGTAACGTTAGAGATTTACGTGATTCTTTCGAAATGTTTGGTGGAATTTCAAATTTTTTATCAGGATTCTTCTGTGGACTCTTCGATACTTTCGAGTTAGATTTTTTCGGTGACGGCCAGAAGTTATTAAAATCCTCAACAGACTTCCACTCTTCCGTGTTTGTGGTCGAGTCATTTTTATTTTTGTTCGTTTCCAATTCTAGATCCAGAAAATTTATTGGTTCCTCTAAGTACTGATTATATAAATAATTTGATACGGCTATGCCATTGGATTTAAAAATGGGATACGATGGATCACTAATGGTTCTGTATGATATTCTCTTTGGCACTTCATTTAAATCGATTTCCAAATGATCATTTAAATTTGGTAAACCTAAACTATAATAACGCATTGTAATTCGTTTATTGAAACTTTTTAATTTTTCTCTCAATTCCCACATACTTGCGCTTTTCTTTTTATCGTAGATATTATTTTCAATTGGAATGTACGGTATGCAACTACTAAGCTTTCTTGTTCGTTTTAAATCTTCGTCATCGGTAAGTTTTTCGGTTACATCTGAAAAATTAGTGTTTACAGAATGCATTCTTTCAACATTAGTAAACGTCTTGCTTGAATTATCTAAATTCTCTTTAACAGTTTTATCAACCTCCTCTGGATTAACACATATCGACATAATATTTGGGTGTATAACTTTATTTAATTCTGTCATTGGTGTTGAACAAACACTTGTTTGTCCAAGAAATGGTGTGCTTGGAACTGGTTTAGTTTCATTCCGTGTCACATCAACCTTGGAATCGGTGGTTTTATTTTTTAAATTTAAAAATCTAGGCCTATCTGGTGATTTTGTGTCTGTAATCTTTTCTTGTATATTTATAGGGGAATGTTGATCGACATCTTCTTCGGGTACAGTGGTAAATATTAATGACTGATCCCTTTTCATAGCGGAAAGAATTGGTTCTCTTTCTCGTGATAGTACTGGTTTATTAGAAGTCTGCAATTATAGAATTTATCTTGTTATTAATACAAATTTTGGTATTTTGGATGAGTATAAATGATAGTAACTTTTTTTATATGGTGTTGGTGAAATAAAAAAAATTGGTAACATTATTTGTCAAAGTGACAGATATAACTTTCAAAGTTAGTTTACTTTATAGGTTAAAGAATCTGTGGTGTCAACATAATTTTAAGCTTACATTACTAAAAAATTACAACCATTACACTTTTAAATTTGTAAGTGTTTTTAAATTTTCTTCAATTCGCACCTTTTTTGTATTAATTTTATTTAAATACTGTTGAATGGACTTTGATTTCATAGAATCTTCACGCAACATCCGATAGTCTTCATGCGCAATATAAACTTGTAAAAGCTGCACTCCTAATGGTAAAGAAAAATCAACAACAACAGCTTCTGCTGGAGACTTTATTCTATATGGATCCGTTAAAACCAAACGTTTTGTTAAATCCGAACTTAACTGAGTAGCTACAACTCTACAAAAAACAAAACATTTTTCTATAATATATGAAATATACTACTAATAAGAAATCTTTCTTACTTATTGTGGTATAATATGGTACCACCCAATACGTGGTTCATTTGTTGGCAATATTCTAACAACTGGATAGCTTCCAGAAATACATGACTAGCACTCTAAAATAAAATGAACGTTACAAAACTATAAGATCAAAAATCAAGTCTACATACTTTAGGTAATTGTATAGTAGGAATGTTAAAAAACATATTGCCTCCATACATTAATATTTTTAAGTACGTTTCAAACATAAGATACAATTTAGCAGACAAGTTTTCATTCCCTTTATAAAGCCCTGCCATTTTTTCCAAGTCATAATGGAAAAAGCTTATTAAAGATGTTAATGTATCTGCTCTGTGTTCTAGTACCCAATCAGCAATATTACGGTCAGTGCCGACTGCCTGAAAATTCCAGATTGATTGCATTCACAAAATAATTAAATAATTGATATCGCTATTACCAGTATGTACCTCCCATACATTCTAATAGAAAACTTCCCACTTTGCAAGGCAAATATTCGGGGACAATTGAAAACGCTGGTTAAAAAGTGACAGGCACCAATTATTTGGCCACATAATGCTGTGCGTTGTTGGTCCGAAACCCAACCTGGATGGAAATACAATATTGCTGCAGCAGGATCATCTTCTTCACTTTGCACATACTCGGTGTCATACACAAAGATTATCATCATTTCCCTGTTAAACAGCCTTATTAATTTAATAAACAGCAGATTCAATTGAATTTTTAGAAATACCACACTTACTTTGCCATTTTCATAGATTTCTTTAGTATAATGTTAAATAATATTAATAATTATTTATTTGCATAATCAAATAATAAGTACATTCATTGATAATTTTAATTACTGTTTTTAATTTCCTTGCATTAACATTACATAACCTCAATATTTAAAAATTACAGATAAAAATGTCAATAATACAGAAACAATCTCCATTATTACCAACGGTACCTTAACTAAAGATAAAAGGAAGATCAATAAAACTTGTCGCCTCTGCTTTGTGCTGTTACAATAGCCACTGCCGTATTACATTTTGTATTTTTCGATGACACATGCCGTTTGAAATTCAAGTAATATTCAATAAATTGAAAAATAATTATTTACGTGATCAAAAGAGAAGTTGTGATAAATCGGAAGATCCATTTTAGTGCACGTTTTTGATTTTAAAGTATATTGTTAGTTATATTGTAATTTAAAGTAACATAACCAAGAGTTGAAACCATACAGAAAGAATTTTCCATTATCAATTATTATAAAGTAATGAATAGCATAGGTGAAGCCTGTAAACAGCTTAAAGACGAATATGATGCTTGCTTTAATGCATGGTTTTCTGAACACTTCCTCAGAGGTGAAACCAACGATTCTATGTGTGCACCCATGTTTAAACTTTATCAACAATGTGTTAAGGTATGTCATTTTGTAATATGAAATTATATTGAATATAATATATTTAATTATTTAGAAAGCGATGAAAGAACAACAAATAGAATTACAGGAAGTTGAAAAAGATATGTTAGGAACAGATCAAGAACGTAAAGTTCCCCCATCGAAGAGTTGACCATGGAGCCTCGGAAATGTGTGTAGTTGGATGTGTGTAAAAAGTTCTACAGGCTTAAGTATTGATAACACAAATAAGGAAATCGATTGGTCAACCATTGGCGATAATATTGAACCTAGCACTGAACTTTAATTGGTTTTTTAATTTATCTAGTCGCTGTAGATTTAATAGAAATGTATCATAATTATAATATGGAAATTTGGCCGTGCAAATTCTGTCACTGTTAAACAAAATTTTGTGGACCATCTAATTTTTGTATGTAAATTAGGCTGCAAAAATAAATTGATATAGGGTTCGTCCATGTGACATTTTTGAATCGGCTGTGGTGGGTGTGCGGTCGGTAAACAAAGGTTTTTACGTATTATATACTATCAGGAGCTATTGAAAATAAGTGACTGATTTTAGATGTGTAAATGTAAATTTTAATAGTTTACTTTCAATTGCTTCCAATACTACCTTTGTTTACCCTCCAAAGTAGTCACTTACTGGACGGGCTCTATTGTTACTTACATCTGGTTTTTTCTTTACTTTAAGAATGTAATAAGCTGCTGGAATTTATTATTTAAATGACGATTGAATCAGTAATGTCCATCTTTATAAGGTGAATTTATGCAAATGTGGTGTTTGCATAATATGATATACCTACAGGCTATAAGTAATAATGTTGCAGATTGTTGAGCAATCAATAAAATATTTATGCCAAACAGTAATTGCAATGGATTGGATCCTAACCTAGAAATGTCAAGTTAACTTATTATGTCTAACCTAAAATAGGGAATATGCAAAAATTTTGAATTAAAGATTAGAATCATTTTTGAATTATTTGAGATGCGTAACTTACTCAAATTAAAGTTAAAAACATTCAGAATATAATTATGATAGAAATTAAAATTTAAAAAATGGTCACGTGACCGCAAATGCTATGGTAATTGGTGTAACGTCATTCAGCTCTTATTTTGTACTTCTGTCATCGACAGATTGTCATTGCTATATAAGGTTGTTAGTATGTCAAATTTTTAGTTTTCTATTTGTTTTTTTAGTAACAAACTGAAATATTTCATTCTTGTAAAGATATTTTTGAAATTTCAACTTCAAATTCAAAATTTTAAATTGTTAACCTCCAATATCAAAAATGTCAAAACGTGTAGCATTAAAAGCTTCACCAACATTGTAAATAAATCATTCAAAAACACTCAATAATCAAAACATAAATTATGAAATTAGTTATTTTTACATAATTTGTCAGTGATAGATGTAGAACTGAATCAAAATTATGTTTTAATGATTTTTTAAGGCTTGTTACGTGTTACTGCTTTCAAAAAATAAATACAATGGAAAATCTGTGTATTCTCCTCAAAAGTGCTTTTTAAAGCACTGCCTGCAATGCTAGTAGCAAATGAGTCACCAGTGGATACTGCCAACCATTCAAGAAGTTTATGATGCAGGTGATTGCCCCTGAACACAACCAGTCAATGTTCAACACATACTAGAATTTTAGGTTACCGTGATTGTAGATTACTTCCAAAGTAATGCTATGAAAAAATTAAATTTTTCAAGCTCAATATAATATTCACGTTCACTGTGCACATTTTCAATAGCAAAAAGAATTGTTTTAATTTAAAAAACAATATTGACACAAAAAGAGTCCAATTTCGGATTTTATTTTAATATTTTACAAAAACAAAAAAAAGTCTAGTAAATTATAATACATTATACAATCATGAAACAGAACTAGCGTTGAACAGAAATCAATAACAGAATTAAATATATCCAGTAGGATTAAGTGCTTAAGCATTAAAGTTCTATTTTTTAGAAACAAACTTGGATAATCCTTCTAACAAACTAATATATGCAGAATGTTCATATGCAGTACTATATTCTGATAACTTTTCAACAAATTCATTGGTTATTCCTTTTTCATCCAGATAATTAAGAAGAAGATCATAGAGATACTAAAAAATTTTTTTTAAAAAATTAATCTAAG
This sequence comes from Ignelater luminosus, assembly GCA_011009095.1. Taxonomy (NCBI): domain Eukaryota; kingdom Metazoa; phylum Arthropoda; class Insecta; order Coleoptera; family Elateridae; genus Ignelater; species Ignelater luminosus. Next base: position 79,078 of record VTPC01090883.1, read on the forward strand.
TTTTTAACGCGAACATATTAATACTTACAGAGTCTACTACTTCTCCAGATACTGAATAGACATTCTCATTCCATTCACCATCATAAATACTGACTTCATCTATTCCAAATATGTCATCTGTAAACATTAAAAAAAAATTAAGACTTGTAGTAAACGACCAACTGTATATAAAATAACTTACTGTAACCATCTTCCTGTTGATCTGGGCTGATAAATGAACACACAAGACTAACAGTTGTATTATCACGAACCATGTCAATCTTAAATGATGGTTTAGATTTTAATTCAGCCATTTCCGGTTTATCCATATTTGGATGCACTTCGGCTTCTGTGTCGGTATCAACTGTATGATTTACGTTAAACTGAATTTTAATTCTAGAAGCAGAAACTAACTATAAGGTCAAGCATATACACAATAAATAGTACTTCTTACGTTTCATCATCAACTTTCTTAGTAAAGGTTACTTCTGCACCATTCAACTGGGCCTTGAAACCATCAATTTCTGTAGGGATAGTTTTCTTTTTTTGTGCTTTTCTTTCTGCTAAGATCTCTTCTGTGAGGAATTCCACTAAATCTTGTTCAGCTACAAATTTAAAGAAATGGAGGTAATCTTAACAACACACTGATTAGTTTAATACCTTTGGTGTGTGCCCCACGAAGTCCACATCCACAGCTGCATAGATTACTGACGGTATTTAATTTTGTTCCAAAATGTAAATTATTCTCGTTGCCGGTTTTGGAATTGCACATATACCAAAGCGTACCTGCACATTGTCGTTGCTGTTTGCAAGCACTAAGAGATAAACTTCTCACAGGGTTTAATATCGATCTAAAACTATTCACTTTCAGGGCTGCTTTCATTATACTATTCATTTTAAATAGATTCCTGCTATCTTTTATGAACAATTAACAAATTATAATTTAAAACCGGTAAAAGCGCGACGTGACTTAACGAACTAACCTATCAATTCTGTTGTATGAAGTTGGCAACAGATTCTTATTTTACGGCATCTTTCTATTGCCAACTTAAAGTGGAAAATAGTGAAAAAACCAAAGAATATTCCAGAATTTCTTGTTTGAAACATGACCAACTGTATATCTCAAGGTCACGTTTTTCTAGTTTTTATCGTTTTCTTTATCAACTTAAATAAAATAAAACGTAGTAATACATTTAAAAAGTTTATAAAAGCCAACAGAAATATTTAACTAGAATTTAAAAAATTCTTTGAGCCATCTCTGAGAAATAATTTGGCAGAGATGCCGGGTGCAATAAGCCGTCTTTTTTAGACACAAAATGTTTATTACCATCTGCCAACCCTGCAAAAGCATTCGCTTGGAGGTAAAACTTTTTTGAAAATCAGGAAATCTTTAGAATTACGGACTGTTGTTTGTAAAAAGACTCTTAACACGTTCAAATGCCCGGGTCGTCTGCTTCACCCAACAGTTTCGATGGGTACCTTTATATATGTAACAATTTGGTCAAAAGTAGAATGGTTTCACTATATAATCTTGCCGGAAGCACCTATAGTACATAAGCCCAAAAATCCACGAAGTTGTTGTTTCACCGTACGTGGCGGACTCATAATTCTTTGCAAAACCCAATACCCAAACTTTGCCCAAACCTTCACTCCATATTTTCTAATTGTTCAACAAACTTACCATATACCGTTTTTAATTTAATTATAGGGTAAAGGAGGACACAGAACTAAATAAGTATTAACAGGAACAAAAACAATAACATTTTAACTTTAAAGGCTGTTCAATTCTGGAAAGAGGCACTTCTGCATCTCTCTCCGGTGGAGTTTTCCAAGTTCTCGGTAGTATCCAGCAACAGTCGGTAGCAAGGTGAGAGGCGGAAACCTCCACAAATCTGGTGGAAGATACTGTACCGGAGGCCTTACCTAATGGTGTCATGTAGCCTGTGCAATTTAGGATTTACGTAGAGATGCGGTTATAGCTTTCGCGGTCGTTGGTTTGCGTTTAACATTTACAGTGACTCTAAAAATTCTAAAGCTGGGGCAAAATTGGGGTTCGAAACAACTGCACATTGGATGGCGTTTGACCCATTATTTCTGCTACAATTATGGCCTCGGGTAGAGGGGGAGCAAATCGACGGTAAGCGGCGAGCTGACCCAAAAAGAATCAGACAGATGTTTCCTTATACTACTTAACTTGATACGCTTCCCATATTGTTTATCCTCAGACCAGAAATAATTCAAAGATTGGGTCTTGAAGCTATCGAAAGATTTCCAGGAATCCTCCTTCAAGGAAAACCAATAGATCGTAACCAGTCGCCTTGACTCAGGTCATCCCATGGTGACGTATTCATCAGGGTGGTCCGTGGGCTGGTTTTCATTTTGGTGCTCGGAGGAGATATGAAACTGCATAAAATGTTATTTTCCAATAATAAAGTAAAATTAGCAATCAGAATCTCTAGGGCCTTCGAATCGTTCAGGAGTTTTAGACCTGCCGGGTTTTCCGGCCCTGTCGGGTTGTTCAGGCCTTTTGGGCTTCTTGGCCATTCGGGTCTCTCGGATCTATCGGGCCACTTGGATCTCCTAGGCCTTTTGAACTTCTTGGCCTTTCGGGTGTGTTGGGCTTTTTGGACTTCTCGTCGGGCCTGTCGGATTGTTCAAACTTTTTTATCCTCAGTCGGGCCAGGTCTGGATCGTCGCCACTGAACAACATCATCGCCCGTGGATCGGCGTGGGGGACTGCTTGGTGCCTGACATCTGGTTCACGCCCCATCATTACCCTTTCTTTGCTATAGAGAGGTTAGGTCGTCTAAATAGCGGCCACCTTCGGTGGCATTTTCGTTGACTCAAACACACTATTCGGATGGTTTTAATAGAGGTTACAAGATTTGCAGAATGCCCGAACGGTTTTTGGAAGAAATTCAGGGTTTCTTGGTTTACCACCGGCAATCCTTTTCCACTGGTCGACAACACTCGCAAATCTACGTCGAATGGTAAACACCAGACTATAGTATCGCTTATAGTGTCCAAGCTAGGAGCCCTCCTAGGTTTGACTTGTCGCGCCCTCTAGCGGGCGAACCGTAGGAAGTGCAAGATCGATTCCAGCGGCATCCGACGCAGGTAGACACTCAGTTGGCATATTAAATGCCGTTTTGATACCTTCGTAAAACCTTTACCCTCGTCTCCCCTCACAAACGCCTATGGATCCGAAAAAATCTGTCAATGGCAAAATCCTTCGGGGAGGCTCCAAAGCCAGTTGATGTGAGACAGTACTGACACCAAACAAAAGACGATTACAAATTGGGCTCATTAACAATTTGCACCCGTTAGAGGCGCTGTTATTCCACGTTAAACTAACGTTAATAAATGGAGTTCCCACATAACGTTAAACAAAGCCAGTTGATTGTGATACAAAGTACCGACACCAGAGGCGCTGTTGTTCCACTTCAAATTTGACAAGTTTAAATGTCAGTTTATAAGTTTGAGGTTATTAAAACTTTTAGAAAAAAGTAATAAATAATACGCTTTCAGAAACTTAACTAATATTTCTGATCTTATCATATACATTACATGACAGTTATTTAGATTAACCTGATTTATTCCGTTCTACAGCAATTTATAAAAAAATAATTGTGAAAGTGGTGAAGATGACGGCAAGAAAATAGAAAATATACACTTGCTCATACAAACTTTGCAAAGAATAAAGAACACACAAGGCATTAATAATTACTTTTTTCTAAAATTTAAATTTTAATAACCTCAAACTTATAAACTGACGTTTAAACTTATCAAATTTGATATTGACATGTTCCATTTAAAAATATTTGTTACCAAAAATTTATCTTATCGGTTTGTTAGTATTATTTATTAACATTCAGTGTACATTTTTATAAATCAAATTTTTATCTTTTTTGCAAAGCAATCATTAATAATCAGACATTTGCCTTTCTCCAGATTATCAATTTTTCCGAGAGTACCTTTTTGAACTTAATTTTAATTGAATCGATTATTCGTGACGAAGATTTCGGCATATTGGAAAAGCAGCATTTAATTATGAATAAAATACTAATTTATTCATACAGATATAACCTAGAACTAAAACAAAAGATTGAAATCTACAAGTTTAGGTCACATAGGCATAGCATGCAACTGCCTCATTTATGATGAAAGCAATCAAGTTATAAATTATATAAAGAACTGTTGATATTATCTGTAAGTCTTCAATAAAAACCAAATTTTTGTTTAATATATCATTTATTAGAATTTCACACATCAAAATAGTAGTATGAAAATAAACACTACGCAATGCAATCTACTTCCATTAAAAATATATGAAATAAGTGTATATTAAATAATACATACGCTATTGTCTACAGCATAATATTAAATAAACGAATTTCCTCTTAATTTTGTAAACAAGACCAAAAAAAAGAACAAACGCTACACATAATTCTCCACTTGCAAAAATTATAAATCCATAAATATTGATGTGTAAATGTATTATAATAATTATGCAACACACTAAAACCGCCATATGAGACGGTTAGAAATCACATTCAGTATTTTCCAAATGTAGTAAATTTAATTTAGTCTGTGCACATACAGAATTATTTATTATTTATATTATATTTATTTAATGCCCTAGCGTTGTTTTGCATGGGTCAAAAATACACATCTCACGGAAGCGTGTATCTAACATACGGCACTTCAACATCATTACCATCCACATCATTGCAGCACAATTCAAACACTAGTGCTCTCACGTGAGGTTCTATACGACGTTTGGATACCCTCTTCACTACCTCAGACATCGGCAAACCTAACCTCTCTTGAGCTTTTGCTTTTGCCATGAAGAACGAATACAACATGCACACTCCCTGAGATAACATCGTTATCTCTAAGCCGTGCTTTTCTTTAAAGTATTCTAAAAATTCACTCAAAGTCATTTCGCCTTGAACTTCAAAACGGTCCCATAAAGTCCACGGGTTTCCACAATAATCCATTTTCGGAGCTGCGATAGGTTCTGAGAATCCGAAGAATGGTAAGGCCAAATTGACAAAACCATTCTTGAATGGTTCAAGGTTCTCCATACTATTAGTTAATTTATAGAGTTCAAGGCATACTAATCCAGCTACAACAGAAGTGGTTGTTGCGATGGCTGGTATAATCTTGCCCGCGATAAGTTTAGATTTATGTCGATCAGCCGGAGGAATTTTATAATTGGCAGCGCGTAGATTAGATGCAGCAACAATGAAATCCATATGGAGATTAGAATCGTCGTCTTTTTCGAACTCGATTGGATGAAGTTGAAGACTTCCCAATTCCGCTGGCGAAGGTAGCTCTTCTTGAAGCTGACTGACACGATCCATATCGACATTGGCACCATTAGTTACAGCCATTTGCGAGTCCGTTACGGCAATCTTCACACCAGATTTAGGAACAAATACTGGTACCTAGAAAAAACAAAAAAAAATCAAAATGGATTTATTACTATTAGTTGTTCAGGTGTGCTTACCATAACTTGCTGAACCATTTCAGAAATAGCAGCACGATCCCTAATTTGTGGAATACCGTAGACTTCGGCTTTTAAATTAGCAGCAGCGAGAATATAATCGAGATGTACTGGATTGTTGACATCAAATGAAAGGGGCTCAGGGCAACGTTTAGGTCCTGACCAGAATAGTTGCCCTGTTGATGTTAGCTGATCCGGTGGGAAATTGAAAAGTAACTGTTTAATTTGATTTGCGTACTGTTCTTCCCAATGGTTGCGTGCCCAAACGACACAATCTTCGACTGATTTTGGACGATCGTCCACCAAGGCAAATTTAACAGATTCCAAGACTTCGATGGGCTGTACGCCTGGTAGTTTTAATGTGCGATCAATAAAATCGGGATCAGATAAATACTGAGAGGCATTTTCAGCGCTCTGCTTGAATAGGCCCTCGAAATTATCTCGGGCCCATTGTAAGGTATGCTCGATTGCATTAGGGAAGTTTTTCAAAGTACAAATTGGAATACTTTTCTCAGGGGGATCTTGGGATGAACTGTAAGACTCGGTTAAGTACGGCACTACGACCTGCGTGTTTCCTTTGGTACCTAACGTACCAGATTCTAGTAGCGGTTTACGATAGTATACGCATCTTCTATCCATGTAAATGCGTGCGTCGACATTATCTAAAGCGTTTGCCACGCCGTCTAATGCTTCAAAGAATTCATCGTCATAGATGTTTTCTGTTTCTGGGCCGACTCTATTTTCGTGCGCAATAATATTTATGCTGGGGTTCATTCTCTTGATCACCTGGGACAAACAAAAAGAAAAAATGTTAGCTGTAAGAATCTTCATGGTTGTAATAATAATAATAACTAAATGGTGAGCTTACAGAAGAGTAACTTACTTTAGCAGCAGTAGCAGCTTTGGAACGTTGAACGTCATGTGGACGGAAGAGGAACTGTCTGTTCAGATTTGATTTTTCGATGAGATCCATGTCAGTCACGGTGATTGAGCCACCGTTAGCTCCTATACCCATCATAGCAAAGTTCTTCAGTAATTCGCAACCGATAGCTCCAGCTCCAACAATGAAGTACTTCAAGGCTTCTGCAAAAATAGAAGCATCTCTCTGTTATTTATATAGCATAAAGGTGTAAGCACATATTGTGGATATCTCTTTTTCAGTTGGTTACAAATTAATTTTAAATTCAGCTCTTTAAAATATCAAGCTTTTTTCCCCTTTATACAATTATAAATAGAGTCAATTATAATGTAATCATAAACTATCGGATCAATTTTCATAAACAGTCTATTAAAATAGAAAATTATTAATCAGTTATCGAACCCTTTGTAATGGTTTTGCAATGAGATATCTATTATTAAAATTGCAAATAAATAAATGATTAATAACAAGGTTTCAAATTGAAGGTCAACACGTTACAGATCAATAATCATTACTATTCAAGAACCTAAAAATAGTATTTTTCAGAATTTCATTTTCTTAAAGTGGTGGCTTCATATGAAAAAATTACCTTGAAGATTGATTAAAATTATCATTGATTAAATTTCTACATAATTCCCATACATAATAAGAACCAAAAATGAAAAGATTCTCCTTAAATAAGCAAATAATTACTGAAAATTGACAAATGTCACTTTTAAATAATGAATTTTAACCTCATAATTTATATTTGACATTTAATAATTAATAAAACTAGTAATTCATTTTTTTTATATGCAAATTTTCATAGCTGTCTATGTTTTTTATTATACCTATTCAAAAACAATTTCATTGCTTTGTAACATAACCTGATAATCTATAAAAATGATTCAGAGTAATGACTCACAGGTAATTAACAATAATAATGATCTATTTTTAGAAGATAAAACACCAACAATTTATAGAAACTAATTTTCTTATCGACAGATAAAAATAAAATCAAACACTAACCTAATTTATTATGAAAATCACGTCCAAAAACTGCAATTTGTCCATCGTAACGACTACCAGTTGGTGCTGCAAGTTCCTCGGTGATAACTTCAGAAGGTAAACATTCAAGAGCATCGAAATATAACCACTGATAAATCGGATGAAACTTGCCAGAGCAAGCTTTCATAACTTCCTGAGCAACGATACCACCAATAGTAGCATTCATTGGGCATACATTTCCAGCTGATAACTTTGCAAACTTCTCTAATAAAGCTGTATTCGGTTCTGTATCATTACCACCATCAACCAATTTAGATTTTGCCAACGTGACAAATTCTGCTGCATCCTCATCGTTCCAGGGTTTTGGCACACGTCCGTGCTGTTCTATAAACTTATGTAAAGTTGCAAAAGCTAAATGAATTTGTCCGACAAGTTCGAATTTGGCAAAATCAGTTATTAGATATTCAGGCGATTTAATAGCTTCCTGCAGCGGTTTAAAGCTAAGAGTTTTTGGCATTTTAACTTGCTGGGCTATACCTCCGCGCACATACTTGGAATAACTTGATATGTCACCGATACTGAAGGTGTAAGGGCCTAACACTTTCACCTTCACTGGAGTGCAATTATTTAACTCGGTCATACCTTGAATCTCCGAGAAGGTAACATAATCACCGTCCTCTAGACCGTGGCGAGTATCATCAATACAAGTTACAATCCCGTTACCTTCGGAATCTTTAGAAATATCGGCTACCATTGCAGATACTGGTGATTCACCGTTTATATCCACAACTGTAAATGCAGGCCCGAAATCACAAAAGACTTGAGCAAAAAGGCCTCGAATATCAGTTATGATGAGGGCTATATCGTTGGCATGAGTAATCTCGCTAATACGTAATTGTTCAGTTAACGAACTACTTGTTAAAACAACAACTCTAAAACGCTTAATAAAATCATCATTTAAGGGGCCTGTATGGGCTCTTGTCGGCACATACATATTAAGTTCAGATAATTGTTTAAGAGATGCTTCAGCACGGTTTTTCCCAATATCATCTTCGCTCAAGTAAAATTGAGACGAAAGGTCACCAATACTACATACTGTTTCATCATGTAAAGTAACCGACTTCACACCGCCAAGGATAACGTTCTTGGCAATTTCTACTCCTAATCCACCCAAACCTGATATAAGCACGTCGCTGTTTGCCATGCGACGCATAGCATCATGTCCCAAAACATATAACTGTCTAGAATAGAGTCCTTCGTCGATTTCTTGTCCCGTTTGCGCTGAACCGGAGGCTCCATTGTTCGCCATTTCGCGATTATAACTTTGAGCTGCTTCGAGCTTCCGTTTCTTTGCTGGGGGATCGACGGAGCTGTCCACGATTTCAGCACTAGACATCGGACACAGAGGAACACTGGTGAAGAAGTTTTCCTCTAATTACAACTTTAGTTAACAATTCACTTTTTAAGACAACATTCGCGGAAAAGCCTACCGGCACAACGATAATATATCAAACGATTTTGCACAATGAACAAAGAACCTCGAACCGAGGTTGACGCTGCTTCCAATATACGACAAATTTCTGTAGGTTGCCAACTTCACCAAAGTTACTACATTTTTTTGACAAAAATAACTGTCTGTCATCGTTGCGTCATTAGACCACGGCCTGTCGGATTACACAATATTTCTTGATATTGCAATCATTATTTTATAAGAATTATATTTGGAATTTTTTTATACATTAATATTCTAAAGAATCACAGCAAACAAAACCTAAATTAATCAATTTACACGTAAACTAACTAAATTTCAATTAAAAAGTGATTTTAATGTAGTAACATAAAAACTCCAATTAAATATCAAATTAAAAATTTGGCAAAATAATTTAATAAAAATCGGGTTTTGAAGTACTGCAAACTTTTCCTTACAATAAACCAAAAATTGCAGTTAATTTGTAGAATCAAGTTACTATTAATTTAAAACAATCAAATTTTAAACGTCCGAACTATAATTAAACTGAAACAATTGAACTATCAACACCAAAATGGAGCACGAACAGCATGTTTTCAGTTTTGTTATCGAAAAACGGTACGCAAAATAGTTATGATTATTTTGCACGACCGTATTTTAAAGAAAATAGTAAAAAAGACTGTTGACGGTAGATTAAAAAATGAAGTTGATCAAGATTATGAATTCATTATAACATCGATACGTCAAATTTTATTGCAAATATTTGTAATTGCCAACTTTTGACATTGAGGACGAGCTGTACAGTGCCAACTTTACAAGCTGTCGTACAAAAAGAGTTTTTTTAAAATTATTTAAACGACGGAGAAAAATACAATCAATGATTAAACTAATTAGGATAATAAAAACAGATCCAAGTGCATGCTTTTATTTTTTTAAATTCTTTTTCACGCTCTTCTCTTATGGTCAGTGTCGCCAAGCTGGGGGATTTATCTCTTTTAGTTACTTTTTATTTTACTTAGTATATGACATGTAGTAGGGGATAAAGGAGTTTTTTTATAGTTTTATGCAATAATTAAGGGATTTTTCAGTTTCTTATTAAATTTTATTTAATAAAACCAACACTTTTACTTTGTACTTTCCGTTTTATTTTCATGATGCAGATAGCGCAATACACCTGAAAACACGGCCAACTGTTTAACGCGTACTTTAATTAACTTTACTTTAACATATGGTTTTTGGCCTGTCGAGCTGTTGGAGCTTGTTCGGACTTTTTGTCCTTGTCGGGCTATACGGGCCTGCCGGGCCTTTTGAACTTCTCGACCCTTCGGGCTTATTAGGTCTGTCGGGCTGTTCTGACCTCTATCGAGTTGTTGGAGCTTGTCGGACCTTTCGTCCTTGTCGAGCTATACGGGTCTGTCGAGCCTTTTAGACTTCTCGGTCTTTCAGGTCTATCGGGCAGTTTGGATCTTTCAGACCTGTCGCATGTCGGGTCATATGAGTCTGCTAGATCTTTTGGATTTCTCCAGTGTTTTGTTTTGAAGTGACTCGAGTGTGGTGTGCTGTGTGTGTACAGTAGTTGTAGTACTAGGTGCAGCAGTAGCCGTAGCAGTGGTAGCGGCATTGTGTTGGTGGGACGGCGGTTTCTCGTTGTGTTTTTTGTTTTGTTCCACCGCCCTGCTCACGTAGCAACTCCTCATGAATTCGAGGCACGCATTTACAGAGGGAATTCCCGCTCTGTCGCGGGTGGAAGCACTCCAAGCAGAAGATACTCCTGCAGATGGCCCTCTCTTTCTGTCGGAGTCTCCTGGTCACATATGGCGTGCAGAGGGAAAGATGGTAAATCAGTAGTTGACCACGGGTCTGATGATGGTTTTGTATATGTGTAGTAACGTCCGGGAGTGGCAGCTTGGAATGCCGCCGCAGAGTCTAGAGAGCAACAATGTCCAGGCAGTGCGTCAGCTCGTCGCTTCATCTTAGCATGGGGGTGAAATAAGTGATGCCAAAGTATTTGACGGATGGCGAAAGCTGGAGGTGCGAGCCCCACAGTTCCTGGCGGACGTCGTCGGGATCGAATCTGGTTGTAAGGGTATAGCTGCAGTGGCGGAATAGAATGACGTTGGTTTTTTGAGGGTTCGGTCTGATTCTCCATTCTCGCAACCAAGTCTGCAGGCGTTCTAGTATTAGTACGCCAGAAGTTTCGATCCCTTGGCCGAGTTTTAAAATGTCATCTACAGGGCCGTGTCGTCCACGTATTGGGAAAAGCAAACCTCAGGCTCTTCGGGACGAGGGATGTCGTGGCAGTAAAAGACGAATAAAAGGTGGGAGGGGATGGACTTGGATGGAGATTCGTCTAGTTACTTTAAGACGTCCTGCTCGCAGAAGATACAATCAAGAGCGTCTTGCGTGCGAGCGACATGTTCCGGATGCAAGACCATCATTTAGAGGGGATATTGTAAGCAGCGTGCCTGGTTTAAATTTCTCTTCCTACTTTGTTCCAAGAGTGCACTCCCCTCATTAGGAAAGGATCTACCGTACAGGCCCCCACTTATGAAGAAAGAACCCCGAGCAACGGACTCTTCTAGGACGGCTTATTGGAACCCGAACGACTTGCAAAAAAAAGAGACTGGAAGTTCAAGTTCTCACACTGGTATGAGCTCGACATGAGCATGGTGAACGAGACGCATCTCCTTGCCAGAGATGAGTCCCGGCTTTCCAATTATCGCTTATATCGTAATGATAAATTGAAAGTCCGAGGCGGCGGTACAGCAGTTTATGTTAAGGTCTTCCTAAGTCATTGCGCTTTGGATACTCCTATAGAGAAGCTGGACCGCGCGGTGGACTGGATTGAGTCATGCATACAACACTCGCTCAAATATGCAACAAACGTTGTGCAGTCTCAACACACTATGAATCCGTTGCACCGCGCTAGGACAAACACTCTCACAGTAGAAGTCCGTAACGCTATCACGGCACAACGAAACGAGAAATGGGACACCAAGTTGGAGTCTCTGAATACTACACCATGGCAACCATGCTGGACAACGCCGCTCTCCAACAAGTGTCCAATTTATTAATGAACCCGTCAGCTACAAATCTGTACGACAGCTTGAAAACCTGGCTAACGCAACGTTTCACAGACTCCGCAAGTTGCTTATGGAACTAGAGTTTAGGGATCGCAAATCGCTACGGAAAATGCGCATCTCGCCTTCGATAAGGTGTCTGACGCAGTCCTGAAAACCTTTTGTAGCAGTGACAGAGTCATGGAGGTAAACATGTCCGCTCCACGGTACGGCATTGTTGCCGTCGGTCAGTCATTAGCGATCACGTCAGCGGATTGTCCAATAATTTGCTGCAACGCTGTAATTCCTGGAACGACAAGTGGCAATGCTAACGAAGATCGTGCAGAAGTTGCACTTTAATCAGCATCGCCGCTTCCAGGTCGAAAAGCCGTTCTGAAGACAGTGGTTCCTGCTGCTATCATTGTCGGTGTGGTCAAGAAGCTCGCAAGTGCCACCAGTTAAAACGACACCAGCCGTAGATTTGAATCTAGATATTGGCCGATTAACAAGTGGTTTCGAAAACGGTTTTTGTTTTTCTCGACAAGTTTGCATGCTTTCTCCGAGGAGTGTTTTTTTTGCAGACGTCTGCTTACTGGAAAGGGCAGACAGCGCAAACAGAATGCATGTGAACCATCCAGGTCCAACACACGTACAAATTTTAAGTGCTTAAGATGTTTTAAGTTCGTTTAATTCGGTTACTGGTTTAATGTTTGTTTACAGTGTTTTAGTGCTTACGAGAAATACGTTTCTAATTAGGATTGCCAGATTGTAAAAAGCAAATAATAGAAGATAAGATGAGAAAATATGGGAGAATATAGGAGATCACGTGAAAATTTTCTAACTTGTTGTATTAACGCAAGATAGTTTAAACATTGTAAGAAATAACAAACACAACTTTATTTCCACAATAAAAAACAAAAAAACACTAATTTAAGCCTACTTAAGTAAATAAAAGTTCTTTTAATATGAAACAATCAATATCACTTAATTAAAATGTTGGTTAGGCAACACACTTAACACAAACGAAAATTCAAGTCTGAAATATGAAATAAGTTGGTTTTTTATCCTTTTGTTAAGGATTATAAATTATAATGGAAAACAGTAAAATATAGGAAATTTACTTCTATATTCAATAGTAAATAGGAGATAGGAGATTTTAGTTAAATGTAGGAGATTTGGCAACCCTATGTCTAATACCTGTCTCACCCAAAATTTAATGTTTCATATGCCATTCGTTAGTTGCTGCTAGAGAGTAGTTATTGCTCAAAAGGTTTTAGGGTTCCAGCTTACGGTGGCTAAAATACGCCAGTTGGAGTCATGCAGGTCAAGAAACATAAAAATTAAATACTCGTGCGTGGTTGGAGTAAATGGGTTGAAACTTGGTATGTGCAGTCGCGGGCTTGAGCCACATCGGGGGTATTTATTCCGAGTTGATTCTTTTATTCTAGCACTATTTATGAATTTTCATTTACCCTATCCTCCCAAAATTTCAAAAATTAAGCACACAAGAACAGCTTGGTTACGTGTGGTTCTGTGTACTTTATCGTTCGTAATCCCCTGGTATGGGGGTTTCAACTTATGTCTTTTATTTCCCAGACACGTTCTGAAGCCTGAGATATGAGTTTTTGAATTTTACGAATTTTTTCTCAAAAATACAACTGGAACCCTAAAACCCTTTGGGCAATAACCACTCTCCAGCAATACTAACGAATGGCATACGAAACATTGAATTCTGGGTGGGACAGGTAGAAGTCTATTTCTTGTTAGTGGTGTTTGTTAAATACTACTTTAACATTTAAACGTATGCTGTTGACATTAGTTAGATTATTATTAATAAATAATGTTTTTACCAACATTTGTGTCAATAATGAATTCTACTAGTAGCAGGAATGAACAGGAGCGCTAGAGGTTTTCTAGTCGAAGCTCAGGTTCGGACCGTTCGGTCTTGTCGGGCCTGTCAAGCTGTTGGAGCTTGTCGGACCTTTCGGCCTTGTCGGGTTTTTTGAATTTTTCGGCTCTTCAGGCTTCTCGAGCCTGTCGCGCCGTTTGGATCTCTCAGGCCTGTCGGGTCTGTTGGATTTCTAGACCTTTCGGGTTTCTCGGATCTGTCGGTTCTTTTGGACCTTCGGCATGTTGAACGGTTCGGACCTCAGGCCTGTTGGAGCGTTTGGGCCTGTTGGACCTTTTGAACTTCTAGGCACTTCGGGCTTCTCTGTCGGGCCGCTCGGGCCTCTCGGCCTGTTGGGGTCTGTCGGACCGATCAAGAAGTTACTGGGCTTGTTTCGGGCCGCGTCAAAGTTTGTCTTGGAAATTTAGGCCCGCGCTCTAAGAAGCGCTGCATAACTTCCAAGATAAACGTTTGCTTGCGTTATGAATTACTTGCAGGAAGAAAGAAATCTTCTACCTTATGGCTCGAATCAGAACAATATGAAAAACAGACAATAAATATCAAGCTCGTTGTAAAGGGTGCAGTGTAAGACTGGAGTGTAAAGCTTCTGAACTGCAAATTCCCAAAAATAAAACCAATATGGCCCATGAAGATCTGACGACTTAATCAAATTTGTACACTCGATAAATACTTTTACGTATATCTTGTTCAGTTCAGTGCGGTTTGGTTTCAATCAATCAAAATTTGTGGAACTGCTAATAGAAATCTTGATATAAATAAAAGGTGTTCTAAAATTCACGGACTCTGTGACACCCTGTATAATAGGTAGTTGTTTAGATGGGCATGTGGCGGCTTTTCTATGGAGCTAGAGAACCAGACCAAGGAAGATTTAAATTTTAGAGCTTATTAACGAGTGCATGTAGGTATAATTGTTTTGTTATTTAATTTATTTCTAAAGTTCTCGTTTGTAACGATATTTAACTGTTTACAGACACGACAATTTATTCAATTCTGACACATTATACTAACGTAAATGTATACAATTTTATGTCTGGGGCTTGAGAACTTCGTGAGAACAAATAACTAGGCTAATGGTTTATTACAAAACTTCTATTAATGTTTGATGTTTGGTCAATACTTTTTCTCTGTGATCTCAATTGTGTATACAACAGGTGTAGTATGTTTACATCTGATACGAAGAACAGTTACAGTAGAACTTTTGCTATAGTATAGTTTTTCACATTTTCCCCGCAGCGAGTGAAACTCGAAACATTTTCCTGAACAACATTTGGGGGCGGTTTTAAGTACGTGGCGGCATCTAACAACAAATCCAGCGGGAACGAAAGGGTGCGACTCGCCTGGCAGGAGCCCTCAGTGTGTCCCGGCCGGCTATTGATTGCAGGAGCGCGCAGTGCCGAGCCACAGCCCGCGGTACCTGTCCTGTGCCCCGTGCGTTCACTTGGGGCGTCACCACACATACAAGTGATACTACAGATTGTGCGGTGTGTGAGTGGTGCAGCAGTGCGTGTTGTGCAGCATGTGAATAGGCGGACCAACAGGACAAGTCCGGTCCCAGGAATTGCCATCGCTGTCGGCAGGTACACCCTTTGACGTTCCCTCTTTAATAGAATTCCTTTGCGCCCGTTAACGATCTGCGTCTCCCGGTTTTGTTGTTATAATCTTGTGCATCGAGGAAATTTTGTTTTTGTCTCTCGTTTTGCTAATAGGCTGCGTTGTTTATGTTCTGATATATCGGTAGAATTTTACTATATAGGTCGCCGTATGTGAATATTTTAGGTAGAATTAATAATCAGATAGTAATTTATTCATATATACGTCAAACCATTTATAATTAGAATTTGAGCAAATTTTTTACGTAGATTTTCTGATGACGTTGATATCTTACTAGTTAGGTTGTACCTCTTAATTTACTTCACGAAAGACGATTGATGGTTGTCAATGGATCGGATAAATCTCACACATTCACTCAATAATAACACTTTTAATTGATCAAATTTGTGCACTTTTATTACCTGTATTAACAAGAGTTCATTGGAAAGTTAATTATTCAAGTTTAATGATGGAAACTGTTTAATTTATGATTTCAAATCTACCGGTCATAAGTCAACTTGATAAAATATGTAATAATGATGGTCACGTTATTATAAGTAAATGTTTCGTGATTCTTTGCATTATGTAATGATTTATTTGGGTAAATATGGAAAATTGTAATTCTAATAAGAAAATGATGTATGATTTGTACACAATATTCTCGATTTTAAAATACATTTTTAAGGCGAAAAGACACGGATAAAATTAAAATAATCAAGCCTATTTGTGATCAGTCTTTTATTTCGTTTTATTTTAGAAGGTACTTCTTTCATAAAATTGCTGGATTTTAGTTTTTCTAAATAAAAAATGAGATGCTAGATTGGAGATGAATTAATTAAAAGCGTCTTTCCATAAAGTCAAACTGGTTTAGTAAAAATTCTATGCAATTGCAACAGTAAGATGGAAAACTTAACCAAAATAATGTTACACTTTTTTATAACACGTAAAACACTATAAGAAGCGCAAAAAGATCAAAGAATATTCTAAAATTTTCCTCCAACAATTCGATGATTAGGTTTCTATTAGTAACCGTAAGAGCACAAATTGAAAAGTCAACGTCAGAGGGCGTTGTGGTTACCTTTTTAAGTTGGCGCAATTTCGATTATCTGCTTCATGTAATGACACGGAAAAATACTGTATTTGTGCAAAAGTGAGCCTTCGAACCACATTTTGACACAATCTAAAGAAACCTATATTTTCTGGCAAATCTAGGTTGGTGGTATCCTGCATGCAATATCATTTGTTATTTAACATAAATCTCGACTTGTCATGTAGGCGACTCATTAAGAAGAGGGAATTTATAAATAACGACAGATTTTTTTTTATAGGTTAACGTTTAGATTTATACCTTAAAGAATCATTTTTTTGTATCTTAAAACCTTTTTCATCGGAATGCTTTGAAATTTGATACTAAACAATTGAGATGTTTGCCAAGTGTTCCAATAGGGCCATCTTTAAATCCAATCATATTAATTAGGTCACTACTAGCTTTTTAGTACCGTGTGATCAAAACAAATATCAGGTAGACCGTACAATGCACGTTTCTTCAGTTGGCATAATTGAAAACAAGATAAAAACAAAATTTTAATTTGACAGTTTATAAACAAAATTGTCAATCAAATTGTGCACAAAAGATTGAAATGAAGTTATCTTTATTTATTTAAGATTTTATTATTTGTTACATCTAAATAATACAAATATTGTTATTCATTAGCATACAATTTTTTTCGTAATGGTGAGAAATTAGAAAATGGTGTGCGGTTTTGTCACGCGCTACTTAAGAAGAACCTGCACTCCTTCCCCTACCAACTTCCTTGTGTTCAAGAACTTCAACCCCTCGATTTTGTTACCAGTATTGAGTATTGTTGCTGGTTTCGTCGTAATTTAAACAATAATGACATTCTTGACAAAACATTCTTTAGTAACTCCTCTAAATTTGCGGAAAATTGATATTTGGGTTGCAGTTTCTCAAAGACGGATTATTGGACCAATTCTTTTCCAATAAATTAAATCTCTGGTGTTCTTAGTTTTTCTATTTATTATTATAATAATACTTATAAAGCCAATCTTGTCCAATTGCACCCTGTCACACTTTATTTTACTGCACAAACTACAACTAGTGAAAAAAAAAGCAATAAACCAACATAACCTACACGTTTTCGCATGGCCATTTTCTGCATTATCGGTCGATATTATATAACGCAGTGGCGTATCATTACCAACCTAATGTTAAATCTCATCTTATGGCCTGCTCGATCTTCTTTTTAAATTGATCACACGGTACTTGTAAGAGTAGTATATTAATAACTTTGTAACTTAAACGACCAATCTTTTGGCGTTCTTTCATTTGTCGGCATGAACTTATAGTCCTAGCGGGAAAAGCTTGAAAATGACACCCTTAATATAAATCAAAAGAAATGTTCTAGATAATTACAGCGGGAAGGACCGTTCTGATCTGATGGTTAAACAAAGTTTTCGAATTAATTTACAAATTAGAAAGAAAAATCTAAGATTAACACCAAAACACCCTTAAAGTACGCATTACAAACTCTAAATGATCTGTTGTTACTCATCTCCATTAATTCAAATTGGCAAGTTAAGTTATATTAGTAATTGCCGACGATAAACTGTGATAAATGCAAATAAAAAAATTGTTAAATAGAAAGTTTTTCAGAAAATCCAGTTTAATTCAAATTAAAATGTAAAAATCTGATATGGATATCCACCCGACCAAGGAGGGCTATTAACATGCGAAAGTCTCTTGGTAAAGAACAAAAAACGATAGTCAATTTCAGCCATTTTTGAATTTTTTCCCGTGTGTTTCCGGAACGAAACGTCTGATCAAGATGGAACTTTTTTTTAATAGGCAGTGTTTGTAATGACTCAATATATGAGTCGGATTGTATTTTGGTTAAGATATTGTAATTTATAGCTATATGGCTATGGTAGTAAACAGTAACAATTATAAAGAAATGCAGCTGACTATACAAAAATTGAAATTACGCGAGAGCTACTATCAATACACTATACACAAATAATACCCTTTATCTCAGCGTAAAATGTACAATAATCTCTATTTGTATATTTTTTATTCTTACTGGGACTCTATTTCAATACAGGTGTATTTCTTGGGACTCTACTTTTTTTAAACATAACCTCGTTCTGGACTTTATGACATGCAAATGTCAAACGTATCTTATTCAGTGGCGGCTGGTGTCCTAACTTCAGGTGGTGTCAAAACCACGTGTTCGTCCCTTGATTGGTTTGTTTCTGTATAATCTGACAATTTTAACCAATCAAGCGACGATCACGTGGTTTTGGCACCACCTGAAGTTAGGTCACCAGCCGCCACCGATCTTATTAGCAACAATTATCATAGAAATAGGTATGTAAACTCTTTTATATAAAAGAAAATAAACTTTAGTGATAGGCTTTCTATCACTGACTAGAATTAACACTTACACCGAACACAAAAACTTTTTCACCCTTGGAAACTTAGGGAATATGGAGATACCCAACACAGAGGCAGTTTCTGGCAGCATTAAAGAAATGGCTATGTAAACCAAACTGGATGTGATCCAAGTACCTCAATTCCATTCGTGAACATATAATGCTAATTTTTTAGGATGTGCTTTCTCTTCATGGCCAATTTCTCAAAGGTTATGTTGAATTAAAATACAAAAGGGCATTAGAATTTCATCAAACTTATTATTATTGCCCAAGCAAACTACTTGAATTGCAACACCGATGCATTGCAGCTAGATTTCTTTTAGCCAAGCGTAATATGACTATTTTAATGGTGAACAATGATACTTTCAACAATGAAATCGTAGCAACTATGCCTTTCCTTTATCTTTTTATTTTATTTATTTCTTTTTTAGATTTACAGAAACACTGAAGCCTGTTAAAATGATTTACATAAAATAAACACATGCATATACCAATATCCTTTATTAATACTTTCGCAATGGTTTCCTTTGAACAATGAACTGAAAATAAAACAGAAAAAACATAGATTCAACAGTTCAGACTTTGGTTATCTGAAGACAACTTGACTATTGACTGGTTCACAACTTCAAACCAGAATAAAATTTTAATTAATTCTGAAGCTCAGGAAATATGTTTATTTGATCTAATACAGCGGAAATCCTTCAAGTAGTAGATTTTTGTTGAGAAATCTCATTATAGAATCTTGCTGTTGATAGCTCTTTGCTATTTTTGCTTGGGATCAACTCTTGTTCTTGTCACTCAAATCTTTGTTATTATTTCAGGGACAAGACGAGTCGATTCCAAGCAAAAATAGCTTGTCAGAGGTACCTTACCGAATGCAGAAATGTCTTTTGCAATTAGAAGTTCTCACACACTCTTCACAATTAAGAGAAGTTTATAATATGTACTTTAAAATTCTTCATTCAGAATATGTGGATATTTTATTTTCTAAATACAATGGCAGTGAGTAACAGAGAATGTTCTAAAATTTCTGCAGTATTTTTTGCCAATGGTATTTTAGCAATTTTTGAAAATATGCATATGCGTTTTGCTGCACTAGTGTAGCACTTTTCAAGGTCAAGGTGCAACATCACACTTTTTACACTAGCTTTCAACGAGATGTAAAAAATGCATAAGTGGGAAATAGTATTTGTAACCTAAAAGACCGAAGTTTGACAACAACGTTGAGTTCTAACCTCAAAAAAAACCTAAATTTGTTGGTACAACAATGTTAACTGCAGTTGACTGGCATGTCTTCTATTTATTTTAATTATTTAGACAACACTTTTTACATATTTTTACTATAATAACTTCATCTTCAATTTTGTTGCTTATGAAGTTCTGAAATTAAATAACTTGCACTATGTAAATACATTCATCAAAACATTGCAGTTTTTAAGTTTAAATATAACCATCTCTCCAGTATATATCTGATCTCTGTCTTTACACTCATTGAAGTTTATGATGCTCAAATACCAAAGTGTCTTCTACCATATTGAAATTATAAACAAAACTTACATGCTGAACATGGTCTAACTTAAAGGTACAAGCATTGTCATACCACATAGTTTTAGTCAAGAAATTTTAAAAATTATACATCAAAATCATTGTGGTATATAATGTTCCAAAAGTTTTTCAATGTCATGTCCAATGCCATTCAGTCCTGCACTACCTGCATGTCTCACCATAGAAATGACTGCACACAATCGCTTTGGCCACATGGCATTTCAGAATTATCTTGGCAAAAGGTCAGAGTTGATCTCTTGGTTTATAAACGTACTAAGCATGTTAGTGTAGAGGGCTACTACTCAAATTAGTTCGAAATCACTTCTGTCAATAATACTACAGGTCCAACTGTAATTAATTTTTTAAAAAGTGTTTTTGCACTTCATGGGATACCAGTACAGATATCTGACGATGGCCTACCAGTTTCTTCTGTCGCTTTTGATGCCTTTGTGAAGGAGTGGTAGATTTAACACACATCATGAGGAAATCTAAAGTCTCTTGCAAAACTATTTACGTCAAGATTAGAACTTGACTACCGTGTCACTCCAAGCACTTTAAGTCTAAAGTTGTTAGATTTGATTTGCACAAAGAAACAAGATAAAGGAACCTTGATAAGATGGAAACTTACTACGATAGAAAAACAAAACCTTTGTCTCCAATTTGTCCAAATACAAAACGAATCCATCACAAGGCTAACAGAACCGGACGATAGGCCGATATGCCCGAGAGATCCGAACAGCTCGACTGACCCTAACGGTCCGATTGACCGGACGTAGGCTTGAAAAGCCCAATAGATTTTTAAACTGAAGCCCAGCCTGACCTACACCTAAGCTTTAGGCCGGGTCACGCAAAAACCCGAGCAACAAACCTGTCCTGAGGTGCAGTACGAAAATCCTCCTTTTCGATTCAGTATGAAAACAATGCTTGTCTTGGTCAGTATGAGACTTATGCCTGCCTGAATCATCATTTGCTTCGAATTAGAACAAAAATAACGGCCCGAAAAGCCCAACAAACTCGAACGGCTCAAGAGTCCCAAACGGCCCGATTGAGTCGACAGATCCGATAAGCCCGAGAAATCTGAACAGTACGACAGGCCTGAACAGCTCGAGAATCCCAAGCGCTCCAATAGGGTCGACAGACTCTAAAGGGCTGATAAGTTCGAGAAATCTGAACAGCACGATAGACCCGACAGGCCTAAATGACTCGAGAGCCCCAAACGGCTCCACAGATCCGAACGGACCGATTGACCGAACGTAGGCCCGATAAACTGAGGTCCGACTTGATCCTGATACGAGTTTCGGACCGGGTAGCGCGAAAGCCTGACTAGAAAAGCCGACCCGTGCAGGCCTCGAAGTGTTCATGCTGCCTTAGAAAGAATTGGAAAAATTGGACCAATAAATTAAATTTTTTGGGTGGTCCGATCTGGGATTTATCAGGATGGAAAAAAGTTAAATAAACAAGACTGTGTGATACCATTTTCTATATGAGGATTTTAACAATTATTACTAATTCATCAAGAATTTACTGAGACACTTGCCTATTTGTTTTAAATTAAATAAATGTACAGCAATGAAGCTGATATAAATTAGTGAGGTTATAATCTGCGTGCTTTGCTTTGCTCACGGTTGGCGTTAACGGACATGATACGATACTTGTTTGTGAACAGCTGTTGTATGTTACAAAATCTACAAAAATGTTAACAAACAGATCCATGACGTTACAATGAATGTTACTATACGATCTTTTCAAAAATATTGTCGCTTTATAAAATAACATAACCTGTTTATAAACATTTATTGTTTCGAAGCATCCATGTAATAAGATACAAAATAAGTACTGCCCTAGTTATTAAAAAAAAACGGAACATGTTGTGAGTGCTGTTGCCATGTTGGCAACACTGTTATGTGATCAATCTTGAAGTTGTTTTTGCCGTTCTTAGAAAATATAGTTTGCTTCATATTAAAATGTAATTTTGTTATTTATAATAGAGAGATAAAATTTTCTATCTTTATATTTGTTTTTTTAATAAGTAATCTCCTCTTTAATCTTATAATTTTAATTAAAAACATTAATATTGGCTTTCTAACCTGGTGTACTGGTTTCGATGTTATCTTGTGTATTCGACGTAGAATTATTAGATGTACATTGTACAATGTTGCTTTTTTTGCGCGCGAAAATATGGCGGTTTTTTGAGCTGATAATATTGTTAATTGGGTAAGTTTTATAGATAATTTAGGATTCTTAGTAAGGATATAGCGTTAGATCGCTACCTTTAATAACCTCATTTATTTCTATTGTGCTGATTATTAGATTTTCTTCACATTTAATTATTCATTACCAGTATCACCATCTGTGACAATATTTTGTGCTAAATTAGCTTTTGAAAAACCATAATATGATAATTACATTATTACTTTTGATGCGTATTCTCTTTTATAGTCTCTGTAATTTCAAAGGTAAATTTGGAAACATTTGGCACATGAAATGCTAATTCGCATTTATTACTTTAGATATACATCTTTGAGAAGTCCACTTAGGGCTGTACTTGTACTCCTACATTAAGAATCAAACATGTTTAATTTTCAAAGTACTATAAATAAACTAAAAAAAGTATTACAAACGAAAGAATTAATGAGTTTTTAAATGTAGAATACTGTATTTGAGTAACAATACATATAGTCATAATAAGCAATAATATTCTGCTAAACAGTATACAAACATCGGTAGTAATAAATAATAATTTTAATAAAATATAATAATATATTATGTTTCTGCTACTGCAGTTACTCCTTTTCCTGAAACCATCTTCATCTGACCAGTAGACAAAACTTCAGATTCATTCTTTTTCATTTTTGAAGCCAACGACTCTAAATTTGATGCGCTAGTGAAATCACCTGATGGCACTTCTCTAAAAAGATGCATCATCTGCATGTCTTTGTCAAATAATTGCTGTATGGGTGAATCACTATTATCCGGAGACATTGAGAGATTGTCGCCTATTTCTTTATCAATCTTAGTACTTATGGGCGTTTGTTGCCAGGGTACTCCAACAAGATTACCTGCAAGAATGACTTTTACTATCAAATCAAAAAAAATTTAAATACTGAGAGACAATATTTCTATACCTACCTACAATTGTACTTTGACTAGAAGGTGAAGAAACGAATGGACTCTTTTGCAATTCGAATAATTGCTCATTAACTACATCTTGCAGCTGAGTCATCTCAGTGCGAATTTCATTTATTTGACGATCTCTCACACTTAAAATGGCTATGTATTTTTCTTTTTCCATATTACTAATTGTTAATTGATGCTTTAAGGACATGTTTTCTTGTTCGATGTTTGTTTTTTCCTGTTGCAACTGTTGTACGAGAGATCTTAATTCTTGAACTGGTAAACCTTGTTCCGCTTCTAATTGAGCTTGTAACTTTCTTACTTGTGCATTTAAGTTATTCTTTTCGTGCGTTAATTGTTCAATTTTATAACTGTTTATCTCATCCTGAAATTCCAGACAAAACAATTAAGTTTAAGAAAGAGAAAATATAATTAATTACCTTTTCGGTTTCGATATCTTGAATTTGCTTACGGAGAAACTTCACAGTATCTTTTTCAGCAAGTAACAGCAATTCTAACTCTTCCTTTTCAGTTTTAAGCTGTACGCATAAAGATTCCATATCTTTACAAGTTTTCTCAAGCTTTTTTGTCCCAGCAGCTAATTGTCTTTGAAATATTTCTGATTCAGCAACTATCCCATTACTCACAGTTTGAGAATATCTATTCACTAAAGTTGGTTTTAAGGCTGGAAGAAGCTTCTCCTATAGACAAAAAAAAAAGCATAAATGAAAACTGAAATAGCAATAATTTTTTAAGTTAAAACTGAATTTTCTAGAAAATTAAATCCCTCAAGAATTCTAACTTTTCAGGAATTCTACCCGATAAATATTAAATAAGCATTAAAGTTACTCGAAGAGGAAAGTTACTTCTTTGAGTTCTCTTTTAATTTTTCTTATACTTACAGGAAGCTCCATGGTATTACGTATAGGATGTTTATTTTCTGTTGAAAATCCGTTTAATATTAAATCTTCTAAATCAAAATGTAACGAAGCCTTCTGACCGGTTTGTTCTGAAATTCCACTTACAGCAGTTTCAATCTCATTATTAAGCAATGATTTCTTTTTAGTTTTGCGGCGAACTTCATTTGTAAATTGTTTCATTGAATTATGATCAATTTCATCTAATTGTATATTTGAAGTTAGTTCTGGCGGTATACGAGTTAAAGCTTGTTGCATATCCAAAACTATTTTTTGCGTGTGTGGATCGTCTTAAAATTAAATTTTTAAAAAAACTAATCACTACCATAATTAATTTTCACTTACCTAACCCATTCTTTTTTAATTTCGATTGTAATTCTTTAGCAAGAAAATGTAACGTTCTTAATGGATCAAAGTCACTGAATGATGAAACGTTCTCGGTACCTTTCCTTCCATTTAAAAGTTTACCCCAAGGTTGTTGTTGTGTGCTTGATTTAAGATCATTCTTATTATGCGGTTTCTTGCTAGTATGCGTCCGAACTGTAACTTCAACTAAAGCAGAATTGTCTAATTCTTTACGAATTAAATTGGGTGAAGTTGCAGTGTTTTGTGGTTGTTGTCGAATCGTTCCAGATTTTGATTTTAAGCTTGAAGAGATTGTAGGAACTAAAGGGCCACAATTATCTATTTGATTTCTTGAACATCTCGGAGTCCAGCTTTGTTTGTGTACCGTTCCTGAAGCTGATTGAGGTCTATCTCGTTTTGCTGTCTTACTTAAATGTTGCATTGTATCCATTTTAGTATGATTTGTACAGCTTCGTATTCTTTGCGCCATCTAATCGGTGTGTCGATATATAATTTTTCTTGTAGAAATTGTAGTAGTTTAATACTAAAATTAATTTAATTCTAGCCGAAAGAAGTTAGGTTAGGAATTTTTGTTTACCTGACGTTTTGTTTTGATGACGATTTTCAAATTATGTAGGATTGCCAACTGATTTTTCGTCGCAAAGGCGACTTGATTTTTAATTTAAAAATGATTTAAATTAAAAGTTTCAAGGTTTAAAATTCTTGCAGTCTAGTAAATTTAATATAATCTTTCTAAATTATTTATTTGGGTATTGGGGTATTTCTGTAGTTTGCCGGTATTGGTGTCTTGTACTTCATTTGAACCTATAATTTAAAGATTTAAATTGAAAATAAAGTTCGTTAAATTTCTACCATAAAATTTTGATCACATGATTTTAATATTCCTGAAGTTTTGCTTAACATGAAGCCAAAATGTGAAAGAACTATTCAGGGTGAAAGATGCTTCAATGAATCAGTTATCATCAGTTTATTTTTTCGCGCTGTTCTGAAAAAAAGAGGGCGAAAAACCTGTGTATTTAGGTCAAGTAAAGTATGACCTACTATGATATTTTGGAAGAACAATTGAATATGGTTGAAATGGCCAACTGGGACTAAATCTAGGCCATTAAATGTTCCCGCACTCGCGCCAATGACGTCACTCTGTTCGGATAACGGTTGCCATGGAAACGGCGCACTTGCGTGACGTCAGCGACGACGGCTATGGGCGTCGGCACTACCAAGTTCCAAGTCCCAATAAAACCGCGGGGCTATTGCATATTATTGAATAAATGCAACGAGTATATAACGTGTTAGTAGCGGCAGATATTGTTATAGATTATTTCTTCGCGAGCCGGCGTTTGTGTAAAATTGACCTATTTTATTGCACGACGGCAGAGAAACTAATGTTTGCAAAATTCATGCATTTCATATTTGCAATAGCAGCAAGATAATGGAATCTTGAGTGGTTTTTAATTAGGGAAATTTAAAATTCTTGTAGATGTGTTATCGAATTACAGATTTAATCTTGAAAGATATTTCAAATTCAAAATAGTTTTTGATTTTTCTGAAAAACAAAACGAAATTAAAATCTCACGTCAGAATTATTTAAAAATTCTTGATATTTTCAATCCCTGCTTGGATCAAGGATCAAACTACGGGATTAATCATTTCTCTATATTGTAATTGTAATGTTAGCACCCAAAAATATAGTCCCTCAAAGTAATGCTTCTTGACATTACAAAACTTTTTTTATGCTTCGTTTCATTTGAGTTAAAATAAATTATGAATTAATCTTATTCTATTTTATTCTAACTGCAGAATATTTAAAGAATACAACTAAAGAGTTATTTTAAAATTTAAATCCTTGATTGGGGACTCTACATTTTGACAATTGTTAGACGTTGTGTTTTGTTTGCGTTGTATACGTGATTCCAAAGCTAAAATAAATAAAATACTTAGCATGTAATAAATCTTAAGTTAATAAATATAATTTCATGGAAATACTTAAATTTTAATATTAAATTACTTTTAAGTAAGCGAACATCAAACCTCGTATGCTTCCATAATTACTAATTACTACAATTAATCTTTATTAACATTACCTTACTATTTTTTGATCACACTTTATTTATTATCACGCACATAATCTACTTCTAATTTAATAATTAGAATGTAGACACGAAATCGTAATTTGTTAATTTAATATAATTTTTTCTACAAAATTCTGTTAGACTTCTTTTCGTTTTCTTTACCGCTTTACGCGAACTTCTGTTGTCTACAGACAACTACAGTTAACCGAATTTCTACTGCAAAGTATCAGAAAAAACCGATTTCTAGAGGCACCTCCACTTCTACTAAACTTGTTTATAATAGTTCTATTGATTGAATTTTCGAAAGCTGTATTTAACTAGCCTTCCTTACTATTATTAAATTTTTGCTTTATCACAGTTTGCTTGTACGTATTTATTACAGGGAACTAGATATTAGCAGTGTTTGTATGGAAAGAATCTGAAAAATGATTCTGTCAGCAAGTATCAAAGAAAGGTCGCCGGCTAACTACAGCGGAACAGGAGGGTGGAATGTGGTCGCGAAGCAAATCAATTAAAAATAATCAAATATAACAGTAGCTATTTTAGATCGTCAACAGCCAAGAATTCTCTATATCGCGGGTACTTTTCAATACATGTAATTCGTTCTATACCTCATTATACAGTGTGTCTCAAATTCGAGGTTCATCATTGGGATCTTTTTTTTCAAATCAGTTCACGGCTTACTAGATATTCGCTAAAAACGAAAATATCTGAAAGAAATGGAACGCCTACTCGATTTCCATATTGTTAAATAGCACACTTTAAATACTTTCTAATAATTTAAGGTTTGATAATTAACGAAGTGAAAATCGTTTTTCCATACCCGTTGGTTGAACCGCAGCACATTCACCATAGCTCGGTGTTAGAGAAGATGGGAAGACGGTCAGGATATACAGCGTCGTCGTCGAAGTCGCGGGCGCCTCTGATAATAATCAATACCTCGTGAAGCACTTCTAGGTGCTCTTTTCGTCCGCTTTGCGGCTGTAGTCAGGACCCAGGCCTCTTCGCGCTAAATCACTCATTTTCTTCAACTCTCTTAGAGTAGAAACAGATATGGCCACTTGCGATTGATATCACCTTCTTACGAGGGTCACGCCAGAAGTTTTGAAAAGAAGTCAGAGCTACCAACCATTCTTTTTAAAATGTCCCAATGTGTTTATCCGTAAAAACAGTTGGAAGTTGTAGTTTTTTCTGCAGAATTCTTCTTGCAAATAAAAATAATTTCGGCACGAAACTCTTTGAGAGCCATGATTTACTGGGCTCACTGACAACAAATCTGTCGAAAGACTGCATTTGGTGTTTGGTGGTGAAACACGGGGACGCTTTATTTCGGAGGACGCTGAGCATCCCGGTAGACCATCTAGAGCCGTCACGCCGCTGTGAAAAAGATGATTGAAGAAAATCTAAGATCAACCTACTCAATGATAGAGAAGAAACTGAGGATTGGTTCCACAGCAGTAAGAATGATTTTGCACGACCAGAGAAAATAATTTCAAGATGGGTGCCACACAAGCTAAAATCTAAAAAGTTGAAAATCAACAAGGACACACTGAAACTGTTGAAGGATGGTGGTAACCAAGCTTTTCACTGGTGGCGAGACCTACATCCCATTTTATGGTATACCAACTCGCCAGGAAAGTCGAGTATGGATCCATGAAAATGACCTTACCCCCGTGACGGTGGTGAAAAAGCAGCAGGCGATGAAGAAAGTTATGTAGTTGTTTTCTTCAGGAGCACGGTTCTGGTGAAGGCCATTAAGGTCGATGAACAGTTGTCTTCTTCAAGTTTTCGAACGGACCACACTTCACAGGCTAATACAAAACAAACAGTGCCGGCAAGGGGTAAAAACAATCGCCCATTCCGCTTATTCACCGGACCTGGCCTTGTGTGATTTTTGGCTATTCTTTCAACCTGAAAAAGAATCCCCGCGGACGCAGTTTCCAGTCGGAGAAGAGGAGATCGATTGCACCATCAACGCTCATTTTGACAGTCCCTCGCCTGAAGCCTGGCAAGAGGCATTTCAGTTGTTGAACATGTCTAAAGTTTGAATAAAATCGGTGTGATACTTTTCTTGTGTTTCACAATGTTTGCCGTGATACTCGTTATAGAGCTAAATGCGAACAAGCGGCTGGTAGCCCAAACTCGGTTTTTGGTAGCCTCCGGTCGAGCCTTGCACTCTATTAATTTTTGCAAATAGAGCTAAGAGAACTAGTAAGAACACGATTTGAGCTACGCCCTCCATGACTCAAGCTTACTCTTCCCAGTCTTATCTTTCTTAAGAGACCTAAACACCAACATAGCTTGCACAGGCCACCTTTGGCTATCCAAGCTCGGGCTACTTTTGGCTACCCAAGCTCGGGCCTTGCCCTCTATTAACCTTCTCAATAAAAAAAGAACTAATAAGAATAACTATCGGATCACGTCCTTGCACTGGCCACCATTGGTGGCTCAAGTTGGGTCTTCCCTTTTTTTTTCATCTCTTTAAGAGACACAAATACGAAGATACCTTGCACGGATTTCAAGTACTGTCTTCTCTCTTTCTTCACCTTCTTAAGACACACAAATACGAACATGGCTTGCACGGGCCACCTTCGGTGACCCAAGATGGGCCTTCGCCCTCCATTAATCTTTCTAATAGAGCTACAAATAACTTCTTAGGAGAACTAAAGAGAACACGGCTCGACTTACGCCCTCGCACTGGTCACCTTCCGTGATTCAAGCTTACTCTTCTCTCTCTTAACCGTCTTAAGAGACTTAAATACGAACATAGCTTAAAAGATCGGTCTTTGCCCTCCATTAACCTTATAGATAGGTTATTAGGAGAACTTACAAGAGCACGGCTTGATGTACGCCTTTGCACCGGCCACCTTCGGTGACTTAAGCTTGCTCTTCTCTCTCTTAACCCTCTTAAGAGACTTAAATACGAACATAGCTTGCAAGGTCGGTCTTCGCCCTCCATTAATCTTCTTAATAGAGCTAGAAATAACTTCTTAGGAGAACTAACGAGAACACGGCTCGATCTACGCTCTTGCACGGACCATCTTCGGTGACTCAAGCTTGCTCTTCTCTCTCTTAACCGTCTTAAGAGACTTAAATACGAACATAGCTTGCAAGATCTAGAAATACGTTTCTAGAATACGGCTAGGGCTACGCCTTTGAACGGGCCACCTTCGGTGGCTCAAACCGAATCTTCTCTCTTTCTTCACCTTCTTAAGAGACACAAATACGAACATAGTCTGTACGGATCATCCGTCGGCTTCTGTTAACATTTCTAGTGGAGCTGAAGGTATGTTTTTAGGAGAACACGCCTTACAGGGACCATCTTGTTGGCCCTAGCTCAGTTTCCTCTCTCTTTCTTAAAAGATGTAAACACAAGAATGGTTTGTATAGTCACCTTTGGTGATCCAAAGTGGGGATACGATCACTGGCCGGAATTTGGCGTTTACGAAGTCTGAAACATTGGACGCGCGCAGCAATTATTGCGAAGCGCGCCTCTGCGAGAGTTGGCCGAGTTGCATTTTTCTTTATGGCGGACGCACGGTATACTAAATCTTAGTATAAAGTAGAGTTGTAACGGACTTGCAGAAAACGACGTAGGATAAATCGGAAACACGACTTCACAATACTATGATAAAATTTACATTCAGTTTGGGATGTTGGAAGTGATTTTCTATTTTTCAGTCTTAAAATTTATTAGTTCTGCAAGCGAGTTAGAGGTAGATACAATAAAAACCCAAAACAAAAAAGAAACTAGCGATATCAAATTAGATCGAGCTTTGAGGCTGAAGTAGCAATAAGTCAACCGCAGATCAAATTAGAACTAATTTGTACAATGGATTATAAAGATTTTATTGTCAATAATTCTTATGCCTTGGTAAGTATAAGATATATGACCTTTCTTTGTTTATATTTCAGATACAGTCGAGAGTGTGGGAATGCTGGTTGTGTAGGTGAGTTGAAAACAATCACATTTTGTAAATTGAAAATTTAATTTTTTTTATCCTCGTAATTTAATTTTGAAGCTAAGAGTATAATAATAATATATAGGGTGTTCAAAAAAAATTTACATAATGTAAAGCCTAACTCGTGTTTGTCACGACAGTCTAGGACACTACACAAATCAGATTACGAATATATTTTCATAAAAATGGTGAATAATGATCAAGCTACTGTCATTGTGGTTATTTAGTGTGATTAGTAAGTAATTTTAATTTGTTACCCATTTCTTATCAGTCAAGGAAAAATATGATTCTTACATTATCGAACCGCAAATTTTCTAACCTTAGTAACACACAATTTTGCGGTTTCAACTTTCTAATCGTCAGAAATTTAAGCAAAACGAATTCGTTCATGCTTTCTGAACTTAATTGCATTAATCAATGTTTAATTTCAGAGAAAAACTGTTTATCTTCTCTATTTATGCATCCGCTTATAAGTTGACAGCTTGCAGTGGAGAATAAAATATTTTAACATAGAACTACTGGGTAATCAGGGCATGAGTATTACATTATTACACTTGACATTTCCATCCTTCCATATAGTTCTGACCTTTCCGTGATGCCATCTGTTATATATTCTTGAATACTGTTTTTTATTTTTGTTTTTCAGCAGGGATGTCGTTTACACCGAAACCTTTTTTTATCATAAACCTTGTTACACGGATAATTTTCTCATTCAATTGAATTTGGGAAATTCTATTTGTTACTGTTTAAAAAATTGTTCGTTTTAAACAAGAATCTTCTAGAGCTAAGCTCGTTAAGTCACATTGCACAGTTCTCTGCAAAACATGAAAACTAGAATGTTGATCTCGTTACCATCGTATCTTACTACAGAGACACACCAATGTTAAGCACCTCCTCTTTTCTTATATATAGAAACAACAAAACACGATCTTCTCTATTCACTATTATTATTATTAGATAGTTTTTTTCTTTATAAATTATTGCTCAATTATCAAAAATGTCTCAATAAATGATTTGATTCGATTAATGTTCTAACAGGAAAATGTCTGTCAAATACTCTTTATCAAAATAGTTTCGTGGTACACTGTAGATATGTACAGATGAACTAGTGCCCTACTGGAAAACGTGCTAATCCTTTTACATGTGTACGTCTATATATACGTATGTGTGGCCTGGTACGAGTCGCGGACATATATAGTTTTTGGCGGGTGGGGCTGAGCTAGCAGCCGGGGCATACAGTACAGAACAGATCAATAGAAGGCTGTGAGCTTCTCGCACACCTTACGGTCTTATATTCGTATATACTAAGATTCTGTCGCTCATCGCTCGTTATGTATTTTTGCACTCATTAATTATACACCGCGGAATTTTTAATTGCAACGAAAGTAAATAATTAAAAAGGAATACGCGAATGTTAAACATTTAGGAAGAAAAAGAAACTAGAAAATGTACACGAAAAATAAAATTTAAATTTGAACCTTCAAGTCGCAAAATGTTATGTGGCGCTTCTGCCAAGTATTATTGTGCTTTTCTAGATGCAGGCTTGCAGAATAATTTTATTACCGAGGAATCATTATGTCAAAATGGATTTATGTGGAATTCATAGCAGAAAGAATCTTGATGCAATATAAAGCAAACACATGAGGTTAAAAGACAGTCAAACCAAAGTAAAGATTCTTGAGCCCCATCTTCCTTTCAAAGCACTAATTGGGTATTGTCTCCACGTTGCGGTGATTTAAGATGGTCTTGTCTAAAACTATTCTAGATTCTCAAACGTTGCACGAGCTTGGTGTAGTAGGCTACGATTCGTTACACTGACATCGCAGTCTGGCGGGAAACATTCGTTTAACTTGTTTCAGATAAATTAGTGAAGATGGAAATTTAAAAGAAATCATGAATGTTTTATCAATGCCATGCTCTATCTATTAACTTAATTCTGCGTTTTCGTGGAAAGGTCCATTTTCATCTAAAGCATTTTTTGTTTGTTTGATATTTCCACGTTTTGTGGAATCATTGCCCTAAAATCAAATCAAGCACGAAACCTACTAATCTAGAAATAAACACGTAAATTACCAAAACTATTATTTTTATTGTATTGACTTCTCGAAGGTCATTAATATTTTTCTCATTATTAGTCATTTTATTATTACCTAATGATAGGCATATATCCTATCACATCTAAATGTTGAATCGTTTAAATAGTAAACTAATTAGTATTTTAAGGTTATTACACGGCGTACACATTCACAAAAATAATATTGTCCCCCATTATTACTTTCGAAACAAAGTAGGCCAAGGTTAGCGTGTAATCGATTTTAGTGCAAATGAACCATTGCCATTGCAACAAAAGAGGTTTGTAAATAATAATAATAATCAAAAAATGTAATTACTGACTTTTACTTTATTCTCTATAAATATTTTCTGAAATGAATACATTTAGGTGTTCTTTTACTTTCTATTAGGGTAATAAAATCTGAAGCTAAAGCGACTCTGTTTTGTAAACAAAATATCTGAACGTTTACAATATTAAAGGAGGTTTTTATGTAAGCATGCGAAACTTAAAAACACGAATATAGTGCAAATTAGATTTCTTTAATATCTAATTAAGAAACACAAACGCACATTAATTATTCAAATAGCAAAGCTAGAATTCTTCTTGGTGAGACTTTATGCGATCTACATCAGATAGGCAAGCACACGACACCAACATAAATTGAACATAAGCAACTCAGTATCTATATTTTATAATTGGACTTATAACAGACGCTTGTCGCGTCTGGGTGCCTCTCACTGGAAACGGTTTGTTCTTTGTTGAATCGAAGAATTTTAATTTTGATTAGTAACGCCTCTTCGACTTCATCTCTTACATTTCTAACACAGGAAAATTCATTTACATTCCTCGATAGTCTAGGATCAGATGTATCACTGAAAAAGAATCTTACTGTTACACTTATAGTATAGCTACCTACTCTATAATATTAAAAATGTTAAAAGTTTGCATACTTTTCTCTAATTATTTATTGTTTTGTTTGTTTCAGTTTAGGAATCGTTCCCGTGACGCCCAAATTGAACCACAGTTGGAGAGTGAGATTGATGAGAGCCCAAAGTTGTTTAAGTGGTTTGGCGAGGTCTGTTCTTGAATCTATGTCCGCGTATTTAATAAGGTAACCATTTCTTTTTATATTATGTTAACTGTCTTAGACTCTTCTAAATAAATAAAATAAAATATCTGATAGATACTGTGTTTACCCACCGACAAGCTTTTTAAACTTGGAACCATTCAAACACACTATTTTGTACATACTGTTTGTTTTTTCTGATTTTCGAGCATAAAATATCTTCGATATTGTCTAGCTTGTAATATGCGCCCAATATGTTAACAAAACTGATTCCTACAAATAATGTCGGATACTGTGTCTTGACAAGATATTCTAAAATCGCTTTCGGTGCCTTGATAAAATATATACTAATTTAAGACCAAAAAGCAACAATTGAAATTCGCATCAACAGTTTTGGTATTTCCCACGTTTGTAAGCAATCTGATTAAGACAGCTTCTAAAGACACCAACGGCTAGTGGAAAAGTGTCCGCAATCTCGCCCTCAACTACATCGCTTCCTGAAAGCGAGAGAGAAATGGCACTGGTAAGGCATCCATCGAGTACCGGTAACTCGACATTGATGCAGCAAAGCAATCAGACTTTTGTGTGAAGGCTCAATCTTCTTGTATTAGCTTTTGCGGCTTCACACCGAATTATGTTTCGGAAAATTCCCGTCTGTGGAAAGAAACATCCCGATCCCCTAAAGAGTCACTGCTAAAACTCGATCACGGCTCTTCTTCGATTTCTTCAAACCCTTTTGGAATAAAAGCGGACGTGGTAGCCTGCGACGACCATAGATCGGGGTCTTCGACAACACAACAACATCGGTGGCTGAAGATCTGACTTGGCCCAGTTCTGGCTATAGAACGTCTGTCAAGGAAACAAAACAAAATCGGTTTCAGATTCACTCCTCGACCACATTTAAACGTGAAAGTTCCATCTCGATAGGACCAGCCGTTCCTGAGATACAGGATATCTGGCAGAAAAACAAAGGACTGTCGATCTGTCCCACATCTTCTGTAAGTCCCTCTCTCACCAACACCTAACAATCCAAGTTTCATCTTGATAAGATCAGCCGTTCCTGAGATACAACATATCAAAAAAAGACGGCCAGTGCTGTCCGGATCGCTTGAGAGTCACTCACTGCACATATCAATGAAAGTCCCATTTCGATAGGACCAGCCGTTCCCGAGATACAGGATATCTGACAAAAAAAAACAAAAGACGGTCTGTGGTGCTCGGATCGTTTAAAATCTAT
>VTPC01090883.1:114364-137328 GCA_011009095.1 Ignelater luminosus
AAAAAAAACAAAAGACGGTCTGTGGTGCTCGGATCGTTTAAAATCTATCCCCCCACTATTCCTAACAACGAAAGCCCTATCTTGATAGGACCAGCCATTCTCGAAATACAGGATATCTGACAAAAAAAAAACAAAAACCGCTCGGTGGTGCCCGGACCGTTTAAAACCCATTCCCCTACGATACTTAACAATTAAATTCCTATCTTGATTGGACCAGCAGTTCTCGAAGTACGGAATATCTGTCAAAAAGAAAAGCAAAAGACGGTCGGTGGCACCCTAACCGTCTAAAATCCATTCCTCCCACAACACCTACCAATCAAAGCCCCATCTCGATACCACCTGTCAGCCATTTCTGACTTATAGAATATCCACCATATCAAAAAACAAGACAAGCTTGAACGGGCCGCCATTAGAAAACGAAAAAATCTCCGTTTCTCTCTCTTTCAAAACAAGAAAAGAAAACATAAAACGTAATAGCCACCAAGTTTCCCCATCTAAAAACCGAAAATTCATGAAAAGCGAAACCGAAAAACGTCCTCATGTATACCGTTCGCCACAATCGCGTTCGTTGGATCCGAACGAAACACTGTGAGCGCTCGCCCGTTTCCGTGCAGCCCCATAAGGCCCGTTGGTAAGACGCAGAGGGACGCTGTCTGTTTTAAGAAACTTCCGACTGCGAACCTCTGGCGCCACCGCCACCGCTCTGAAAGAGATCCGGGAAGAAGCGAGAAAATAGAGACACGTCCTCTATGCCTTTTAACATTATATGCTAGAACTGGCACAGACGGACCACTTCTAGGCTCCGACTCTTTAACCCTCTTGGAATAGAAACGGGATCCCTTTTGTTTACACAACTATTATGCCTGCTTCTCCTACAAGCCAACTTAGGTGGATAAAAGTCTGACTTGGTTACCATCAGTAAGTTTCTCGAGAAACCAAGTAGAAACTGCAGTGGAGTATTTCGCGCGTAAGAAATCCAAGATGTCTATAACAATTGTGTATTGTACATTATACAGGTATACCTGTCAAAAAAAAGCAAAATACGATCGATGGTGTCTTGAGATCGCCTGAAAGTCATTCCTCCCAACGCATCTAATAGTCCCATCTCGATAGGGCCAGCCGTTCTCTAGATACAGGATATCTGTCAAAAAGAAAAACAAAAGACTGTTGGAGGCATCGAATGACTGTCAGTAAAAAAGAGACAGAAAATAAAGGAAAAAAGTCCGAAGTCGATACTAAGGTCCGTACCGAAGATGGAAAAATTCTCGCTCTCTCAAAAAAGAACAAATAAAACACGAAGCGTTCCATTTAAAAACCGAAAATGCACAAAAAACAAAAGCGAAAGAAATGCGTCTAATTACTTTAGCTAACGCGATTTAAAACTCATCACTAAAACGAGACGTTTTGTGCTGCAATTTTCGATCTAGTGGGCCGATTTGAATTTTGCCTTCACTAAAAGACTGCTATTGTTGTTCCCTTTCCAACGACGTATCGCAAGTGGTGGGGTGCCGTTTAAGATTTTGAAGTTATGTGTGCGAGAGCGAACACAGCGACCTCTATGATTGAGTTAAGGGTGGATCGTTTTATAATGATGTCTTGTGATTCTGGAAAAAAACGCTGAAAATCTACTTTTAACACCCGTGATACTAAACCAACAAATTATTAGTTCGGAATAGTTTTTTGTTGCTATTTTTAAAAATTGTGCAGGTCAGTACGAACTCTAGAATGCGTGCTACATGGTTAAATAATCATCGAGGACAACAACAATGAGTAATAACTGTAAATAAATAAATGTAAAAAAATTGCCAAAGAAATATTATAAATATTTAAAAGCTACTGTTTGAAACAAAAATATTTTTGTTATTATTGCATTGTATGCAAAGCTAGGAAGATAAAGAAATCGATAAGAATAATCATGGTAAGTAATGCAAATAAGATTTTTTTCCTAAAACAAAAGGAAGGATATAAGAAAAGATATCTTTGCCTAATTAATTTTGTTTATTATATTTTATATTGTTACGTTAACCTTTTTATCGTCTTATAAATTCGGTTTGTGATATGCAAATTAATTATGAAACCGCACAATCTGAAAGTGTAAATAAATCTGGGAAATTGGAATGTTATACTACTACTATATATATGCATAGACATATAACTTGCATCTCGCTCTAAAAGCAAGCTGGTTTTAGCGATTTAATCAAAACTGATTTCTTTTCGCATTCGAAATAAGAAAACCCGACTTGAATGCGTTGCGTTTACGACCTTGTGATAGCGCTCCGCGGCGCGCAGACTTGGTGGCAGTAAAATGTACACATTTACCGAAAAATGCTTCAAGCAAATGCTTGTGATTTTCAAGAAATAATTTTTATCTCTGTTTAATTATCCTATTTCGTATCGCACTGAATAAAAGTGCATAGCTGGAACTAACATTTGACTCACTTCAACAACCAGTCGAAGGAAAGTTGTCTTGTTAGGAAGTCGTGTTAACGTGGACTGTAAAACATACTTAATTACGAGTTGGTGTGCGGAACGTGCATGTGACCCGTTTACGTAAAAACCTGGATTTCGAAAAAAAACG
The DNA here is from genome assembly GCA_011009095.1 of Ignelater luminosus. NCBI lineage: Eukaryota > Metazoa > Arthropoda > Insecta > Coleoptera > Elateridae > Ignelater > Ignelater luminosus. The sequence continues at coordinate 116,943 of VTPC01090883.1, forward strand.
CGAGGAAAACTGTTTACATTTCGTCGAAGGTGGTGGGAGTGCCGGATTGGTCAGGGTAGGTGTCGTTAATAATGTGGTTGATGCTTTCCCATGGTTTTAAATTATCAGGGTAACCCAATTCCAATCTTTTTTGTGTTTACAACTTGTTGGAAATTTACCATCACTTTGCTTGGTTTATTTTTATTTATTTAATTATAATATTTTAAACAATTTACAATTAACGAATGTACGCACGTTTTACTACCTTTTAATGATAATGGATAATGATAATCCGAGACAGTTTTAATTATCTTGGATTCATTGAGATTGTGGAGTTTAATTTTAAATTGTTAGTAAATAAGCTGCGATTGTGTTATATATTTATGGCTTGCTTTATACAGTATCTCCTACATTATACATAATTTGTTAAAACGTTTTTTAATGCTGAATAATTTGTTGTTGATTACCAAAGAAATAAAAAAAGTTCATAACTGGTTGTTGGAAATTTAAATATAAAAACTTGGCATATGAACTCATCTTTTAATTGTTGAACTTATTCTGTTATTTCTGTACTGTTCTAATTAAACATTCTAATTACTTATTGGAATAAAAAAAATATTAAGATGACACAGGATAAATTACATAGTATTTTACCATTTCAATCAAACTCCTAACAACAAATAAAATAAAATTGTCTAATCAAAAAGATAACTTCGTTTCTTGGAAAATCAATTTAAACACATATTGACTTTTCCCTGAAAATCTTCAATTTTATTTTTATACGAAAACACAACATCTGCAATTCTCCCAAACCATTTTACATCTATGTCTCCATCTCCCATTTATTGTCACCTGAATCAGTGCATTTTTCAGGCAATCTTTAGAAATAGACATAAACCGTCTAACAATTAAGAAAATGTCCTCGAGTCTAATGCTTGTAAGTCGTTAGGGTCGGTTTAAAGCGAGGACAATGATCGACATTTTAAAGTAACTCATTCTGTACTATAATGCACGATCACCTTATTTAGATGGTATTTAACTATCTTAACACTTCTTTCGCCGATTCCACCAGCACGTGGAGGCACACAGAAATAAAATAGCGTTATTAGAAAAACTTATTGTTAGAGTTGCATCCAGTGATCAAATCTATTATTGTCAAGTAGTTCAAAGCAGCTTTAATTTGATTCTGATGAAGACTGAAACAAAAAAGTTGTTTAGACGATTCATTTCTGCTCTAGTGCACGTGTGATCCTGCTGAATGCAATCAAGTCCTTGGAAACAGTTTAGAGTATTTTGGGATTGGATTTTCTGCAATTGCTAATTTCAAATCTGTGACGGGCACTGGCGGTAAACAATATTTCCATAAATCCCATTATCGCATTGGGGATCACGTACAAGAATATTTTTAGACGATGAATATATTATAGGCTATTTCACAAATCTCTTGTTTGTTTATAATTTTACTAGTTTTTATCGATTTTTAAATAATTTTTAATACAGCAAGCTTGATACACACATATACAGGCTGTCCCACGTCATATATTAGACTTTTCACCGCTGTATGGTTTAGGTCATTACCAGTCGAAAGTAAAAGGAGCCGTTTTGTCCAGTGGCGTAACTACGTCTTCCGGGGCCCCCTAAAATATACAAGCTAAAAAAAAAAAAAATTTTTGGGGGTTTTTAAAGCCATGTACAATCTTTCAATCTTGCAATCTACATATACTATCTTACATTTTCTGTACATTTTGCACCTTATAATCTATTCTTAAAATTTATCTAGCAGTTCAAAACCTCGCCCTGCGAACTTTCGTCTTCACAAATTTGTCGATGACTGCATCCAGGTTGCCTCTCAACGCGTTCGTTACCTTACTCTCTATTGACAATATACTCAGGTCCGCGAGTCTCTCTTGCCCCATCGAATTTCGCAGATAATTTTTAATCAGTTTCAATTTCGAAAAGGAGCGCTCTGCCGTGGCAACGGTGACCGGGATGGTTAAAAACAATATTATTGCCGAGCAGACGTCCGGAAAGCTAGCCGAAAGAGTAAAATACTTGATCAGTATCAAGTCAGCAACCTCCCTAATGGAACTGATCTGAGCAATTGATCGGTCACGTCGTCATAATATTTCTCGCGGAATTTGTCGCATTTCTTCGCAAGCTCTTCTGCCGTCAACTGCAACTGGATAATCGCAAATGAATTAACGATTTGATTCAACCCAACGAATCGATGATTCAGCTGACTTATCGCGATGTCCAAACATGCGAGAAAAACATTTATTTTTAAGCGTTTTTCGCCGTCATATAGACGTTGGTCCTCGCAGAGTTCATCAAAATGACGTTTGGTTTTTTTGACTCGTTTTTGGCAAAACTCGACTCTTACCCCCCACGATTTGGCTAACTCTACTGCATCAGATTTCGCTTTCTCAAACTCGCCTCGAAATTCTTCCAACTCTTTCCGAGCGGCTTGAAGCAAATCTCGGGCTTGCCAGAGATCGAAATCCGATTTTTGCAAATTCTGTGATACCCCATTAGTCGCAATCAAGAACTTGGTGTGAAGCACAACTTGGAAGACGAATTCGAATGACTCCAAATCTTTTTTCAAATTGGACGCATCTGTTCGCTCAGATGCGTTGTTGCTGGTCAGAATAATTTTTGCTAACGCTTGCAAAATATCCGCATAACTGAAGCGAATAGCCAGAAGCGAATCATTCCTGCTGGACCACCTAGTAGGACACAAACGCTTCGGTTGCAGGCTGCCTGCCTTCCTCTTGGAAGATAAGATTTCTGACAGTAAAGCCCAACGTTTGATGCTCACGGCGAAAAACGCGTACAATTTTTCCAACGTAGCGAAAAATTTGCTGACTTCCAAAATCCCATTCATAGCATCATTTAGCATAAGATTCAAATTGTGTGCAGCGCAGTGCACGTAAACTGCCCGATCAACTTCATCCAAAATTCGCTTCTGAACCCCTGAATACGGACCGCTCATAACTGCAGCTCCGTCGTACCCTTGACCTCGACATTTCGACAAATCGATACCTAAATAACAAAAAAGGGCACATATAAAAATCACTTAATATTTTTTAAGTTACCTTTCGAACAAAAATACTAAAGACAAAAGTACCTTTGCTCTTGATGCTGTCAATTATATCACCCTGAAGACCTTCAGCCGAGCCATCCTCAACCTTCTTAAATCCCAGGAACGATTCGTTTATCGGTTGGTCTTCCGGATTCACTTTGTTCTATGGTGACGTAGCGAATGACCTGACTCAGTTGATCCACTTTCGCAATATCTTGAATCGTATCCATGATTATCGCGAAAAAGGGGGCCGAATTGATGTCTCTTATAATTTTGTTTGAAACGGTCTGACTCAACAAATTAATCAGCTCGTTCTGGATTGCTGGACTTAAATAACGTATCGAACCCGCGGGTTTTCCGATCAGTTCCTTCAAAATCGTATCGTAATTGGCAAGTTCCCATTCTGCCCATCGTTACTGCCAATTTGCTCTCGATGTCCTCTAAATGGAAGATTACAGGTAGCCAAGGTAATTGTTATATTCAACAATCGATCTATCACTTTACGCCAATAAGATTCCTGTTTCAGGATCTCATCTTCAGCGGCGCGATCAATCGTGAAATTATTTTGCCACATCTCGTATATCACACACGCATTCAAATGAATGTGCGACTTTTCATGTTCGTGTATTTTTGTACTCAATTTGCGCCAGGACGATTGAAAATGAGGACTTTGTCGGTCAGCAAATAACCAACAGGGTTCGCAGTACACGCAGTCGAGTATCGTAGAATAGCACAGCCATCTCCTAGGAATTTTGACACCGGCTTTGTTAGTCAAGTCGTAGAAGTACTCCGAAGAATGAGATTTAGTTTCTTCGTCGATAGGAAACGGTCCACGTGGTCGACATGATCCAGCGGAAATGATTAATCTTTTCTCTTCAGGTGTCAAAACTGGATTGTCGAAAAGTCCTTTATCGGATGGATGCGAATCAAACTGCAGCTTGGTAGGAGTTTTTGTCTTTTCGCCTGAAATAGGCAAACCTGCATCTTGGCTGTAATAAAAATCAGATAATAATTATTTTTTTATCATTTCTTTTGTCGTAATAACCGTAGTCTTTAGACTAGATGAATACGTACGCAATTATGCTATCAAGATCTGAATCGAGGTTTTCGTTGAAGTCTGAGGTTCGAGGAACTGCCTCTGTCTGGATCGCTTCCACCGGTGACTTTTGGCTTTCTTGTACACCGGATATAAAAATGTATGAAATTCAAATTATAAAATATATTCTGTTCACAATTTTAACATTTGTTTAGTCCATTCCAAAATAAAATATACACGCAATTGGGTAAACAACAATGTTAAATAATTGTACCACAAAAGAAAATATGTATAAACAATATTTCATCAGAATGAAAAAAGGAGGTTATCGGTCTTGACTTTTTAGCATTTTGGAGACGCTCTGTTTTCAGTTTTCTTTTTTGACATCCATTTAGTTTAGTCCACTTCGGTTTGATGCCATCCTTATATTTTGACATCTGACTCACGGTCACAATAATGTCGATCACTTTGTGCGATGACCCCACGGTTCGAATTTCGCGACAAACGTCTATTCCGCAGAAGCCAGCGCGAAACCCAACCAGTTGTGTGACTGATTATGACGGTTGGTAACAGTGCGCGGAACAGTCTCCAACGAAACGCCGATCTTTGGCGCTAGTGGAATGGAGCGCGAAATTTGAATGTCGAATTAAGCTTATGGCGCATTCGAAAAACATTCGGAAATAATATTAATAAAGGACGCACTTATGTGGCTTGAATTGTCTGTCGTTTATTAATATTATTTCTGAATGTTTTTCGAATGCGCCATTACATTTTTCAATGAGGAACGTTTCATTTTCAAGTATTGAATCTGTCAGAACAAAAAACGACTAACAAAACTAACAAAATCAACAAAACTAGCAAATAAAAAAATTGCTAACAAAACAGAAACTGATAAGACAAAAACTAACAAAGCGAACTAAACTGCACCGAAAAAAAAATACCGGTAACCTTTACCAGAATAATTCGGTAACCGTTACAAAATCCAGATGAAAATACCAGCTTTGTCAGCCCCAAGCATGTTTTACAGTAACCAGTTCCAGAATTTTAGTACTCGTTACAAAATTCTGGTAATGGTTACTATAAAAACTGCTTGGGCTGACAGGAATGGTGTTTACCAGAAATTTTTTTCTCCGTGTGACAAAACGAAAACTAACAAAAGTAACAAAATGAACAAACGTTCATTTTATTAGTTTTTGTCAGTTTTGTTCGCTTTGTTAGTTTTTGTCTTGTTAGTTTTTTTAGTTTTTGTTTTGTTAGTTAGTTTTTAATTTGTTAGATTTGTTGATTTTGTGAGTTTTGTTAGTTACTTTAAATATGGTAAAACATCCTCGTGGCAATTCAAATTTACGTACCACGCGCCTATCTTTGATAGGCCCATTTCACTCGCCCGCTTGGGACGCGCTCGTCTGACTTATTCGTACTAAACCGTACGAATTTTTTTAAATATACACAAAAATGATTAAAACGCGGACTTGTTGTCGGACCGGGATTTGCAATACCATTGGAAAGTTTTTCATTGAAAGTATTCTCTCATTATCCTAGAATCACTGGGTTATTTTCAAGAGTCATTATGTTCAAGTCAACAAAATTTGACTTTTCCGTGCTAGTATTTGAAAAAGAAATTTAAAAAATATATTTATAACATTTTTATACATTTTGCAAAAATTACAATTTTTACAGTTAGTAGTGAGATTCTATATCTGGAACGGGGGCCCCTGGGAGGGATCCATACACGACATATAAATTCTTAATTCATGTTACAACGAAAAATTTTTAATTACTCGTAACGAAAATCCGAGCGGGGGGCCCCCGAGTTGTTTCAAAACGAAACCAAAATATTTTCAATGTCTTTATCAATTTGTTTAGAAACAAACTATTACTTGCGAAATTTAGGTAACCCAAGTTTTGTAAAATAGTGAGGTATTGGGGGCCCCAAAAAGTCATATATCAAAGATTTTGAGGCAGTAATTGTAAAATATTTAATTCCATTGTAAATATTTTACATAAAAACCCCATTACAACTCACTATAAAGTGTCAAAACCATCAAAACAAAACCAAAAAAAAACCTCAGTTGGGGGCCCCAGGCAATTGCACCGGCTGGACCGGCGATAGTTACGCCACTGGTTTTGTCTATTCTAAACTTGAAAGAGTTACGGGCACTTTTCTTTATAAATAAAACCGACTTTTATGCACAAACTGCGTTTTTGATTAAAAACCCCCATTTAAATAAATAAAATCGTTACAGTTGGTGTCAGGTGTGGGGTTTAAATTAGTTTGTGCAGCAGCAAATAAAGTAAAAAAGAAATGGATCCCAAAAAGAATCCTATATTTGAACCAGCAGCGGCGGCGACGTCAGCGCTGGAAGAAACAAACATCAAATGGTACGCTGCAATCTCTTATGAAGATGATTCAAGGGATGAACATAAAGAAGATATAGCTAAAGTAATTAATGAAAGGTTACTCGAACATGAAGAAAGGGTAGAACAGGAAATGAAAGAAGTCGAGGAAAGAATGGACTTGAAGATAGAAATAGTTGAAAAAATGTAGCTAGGAAGATAGAAGAAGTGGAGTAGATGCGTTTGAAAGAAGAGTTGACGACAGGTGGAAACATATATGAAAGGTCTTCATGTTCAAGACGGCAAAGTGTTCATGGGACAGAAAACCACAATAAAAGTTCTGAGATACGACAGCACGACATCATGGTCGCTGTATAAAAAACAGTTTGAAATGGCAGCTTCTAGCAATGGGCAACGATGGCATTGCAAGGAGAAGCACTGCAAGCAGTGCAAGTACTGCATAATGTCGATGTTACTAATGACTAAAATATGTTAGTAAATAGTTTGGCGATGAACATTTAACTCTTCCTCTCAACTGATGATCCGTAAACGAAGATCTAGTGAGACTATTCAAAATAACGCTGCAGATGTATAAAAGATAGCCCTTTTGGCCTATGGTCAAGTATCCGATGACATGTTCTACAGTATGGCCTAAGAAATACCGAAGGGGCCAAGTTAAATATTGGGATGCTGCAGGAACAGCTCTCAATTACGAAGCTCTGCATGTGGCGGTGCGTCCTACGATGAATGTCAGCGAAGTAAAGGTCGAAGAAACCAGAAGAAGCTGTAAGAAGAATTCTACGGCGCAGGAGAATTAGATGCTACTGTTGTGGAAAAGAAGGACATATTAGATGACCCACTTTAAGAGTCTTGAGCCGCAGGAAAATTAAGTTTCGCCAGCTTGGAGGGGCGCACGTTGGCGAGTTTCCAACAAAGCCCTATGATTTCAAACAATCTCGTTGTCGAAGGGCAAATTGGCAGAAAAAGATGCAGATTTACCGTCGACACCGGAGCCAATATTTCAGTCATTCGACCGGACCTGGTGGAGTATCTGAAGTTAAAGAAGGTTTTAATCTTCGTCTCCAAACTGCAACGGATGCCGACATACCAATGTATGACAAGGTCAAAGTAAAGATTATGCTAGGGACAGCGCTGATTGAACATGCAATGACTGTAGCTCCGATGATAGACGAAGCTATTCTGGGGATCGATTTTATGAAAATTTATGGAGTAGTCATTGATGTTGAAGTTTGGAAACGAAGAAATTAGTATGGTTCTGCCCGAAACGAGACTGTCCAGCGTGCGTCTCCTCCTCCAAGAAGAGATAGAAATCCCGGCTAAGACAGAACAAATTATTCTCATATGTATAGAAGATGATGCGATGAATATCCGTATCGCATTTGCCGAACCACAACGAGAAGAAACGATAGCCAAAGGTGTGGTTATGGGAAGATTATTGGTCAAGTCAGCAGCAGAGTAGTACCAATGCGTATCATGAATGCCAATGATCATTCTGTGGTCCTTCATAAGGGAAAAGTCTTGGGAAAATTAGACCCAGTGACTTGGGTGACTCATTGCGAAGAAGAAATTTGGTCCGAAGCGGTTGCCTCGAGAAGTGTGTAAATTAGTGAAGGAAGTTTCTGAGCAATCGACTTCCCAAGAAAAGAGAGAACTTAGGCAAATGGTAGAAGAATACTTAGATGTTTTTGTTACTTCAGAAGCAGATTATGGGTAAAACGCAAGATAGACACTGGCGATGCAGCGCTCATCCGTCAAAATCCAAGACGCCTGCCTTTGGCCAAACGAGGAGAAACCGAGGGCCTGTTAAGAGAAATGCAAGACCAAGGTGTCGTTGAGCCTTCCAACAGTCCTTGGACTTTGCCAGTGGTTTTAGTGAAAAAGAAAGAAGGAACGACGCGCTTTTGCTTAGACTACCGAAGGCTGAATGATGTTATCAAGAAAGACAGTTACCAATTGACTCGTATCGTTGACACATTAAATATCCTATCCGGGTCCAAATGGTTTTCTACGCTTGATCTAAAAAGCGGTTATTGGCAAGTGGGAATGGAAGAAAAAGACTAAGAGACAACTGCATTCACTGAACAATTTCGTAGTGCTCATTTAAAACTGAGCCGGAAGAAGTGCCACGTGTTCTGCGATCGAGTGAAATATTTGGGCCACATAGTATCCAGTGAAAGTGTTTCGACCGATCCCGAAAAGATATCGGCAGTGAAAGAATGGTCCACTCTTAAAGACAAACACGAGATACGAAGTTTCTTTGGCCTCTGCACTTAGTATAGAAAATTTATGTGGAGTAACGAGTGCCAAGAAGCTTTTGAAAATTTAAAAGAAAAGTTATCCAGTACGACGCCCATGACTCGCACCCATATGTGAGGGTCGGCACGTAAGTAGAGTTGTATAGGACACTTCTCTCATACTCGAGAAGAATCTAATGAGAGCAAAGTATAACCTTCCGATTGCCGCTATTTTTGCATTTAGATCCTTGTCGGGTTTGCCGTTGGCGCTCAGTACAGCTCTAAGGTATTTACATTTTTCGACTTCTCCCACGAACATGCTGTGCTGGGTCTCATCTCGTCTGATAACCATGAGATATTCCGCAGTCCTCTACTTTGCGATTCTGTCACCCAGGTGTCTAAGTTTGCTTGCAGCTCTTCAGCTGAACGCGCAAGAAGCTCAAAGTCGCCCGCATAAGCAAGCACTGACATCTGGGTTCAGCTGCCAGTTTCCAACCTTGAAAGGGTGCATCGTTCTTTTGCACTCATTTATCACATCGTCTATAAGGATGATAAAAAGGTAGGAACTGCACGCTGTCGAAAGCTTTTGCGAGGTCCATGAAACAGGCATGTACCGCTCCCATACTCAATGACTTTTTCCGTTATTTGTCGCATGGTAAAGATTAGGTCTTGGGTTCCTCGGTTGGTTCACACTGCTTAGAGAAGGGGTTCTACTTTCTTGGCTAGTCTGTCTGATAATATTCGTGAATAGGTCTTTCCGGATACGCTAAGCAATTACGGTTGTCTCCTTTTTTAAAGATTGGGATTATAACAGCGACCTCCCAATCTTTAGGTATTTTTGCTGTTCACCAGGCAAGATTTATTACGTGGAGCAGAAGGTTTTCACCGGCTTCCCCCCATACACTGCTCGGAAAACCGGGATTGTGCTGGTTTGAATCCTAGGCGAATTCTCATTTTTCTATAAGCATAATCGGTTTATCAATTTTCTGTTTTTACTTTCTTAGCGCTAATCTGGGCCCATAACCTGTTGTTCGTTTATAGCTTTACTAGCTTTTACCCATTTCTAAATGATTCTCGTCTTTGTCATATACACTTTCTCTACTGAGTCTGTTATTGGCCTTCTGATGCTTCATTTTCTATCGATTTTTCTTTAACTTTTGTTGATTGACAATTGTTTCTCAGTCTTGATAGTTGCAATTGCAGTTGGCTGCTTGAAGGAAAAGGAATTTGAACTTGTATCTGCTAAAAACTAGAAGGTTTTTGTAGAGGGATTCTTCAGGTTTTCTTTCTTTTGATGTTTTCTCAGTAATTCCGCTGCCAACACTAAGTCTACAATTAAAATCCTCCAATTTTAATGTTTTTATACGCTTTTGAGTGATTAGAGAGTTCTCTCGACGGTAGTCGTCATTCGTTACATACAACTTGTAGAACAAACGAGCAGGGCCGGCTCAAAACATGTTGGACTTGCTCCTTCTGTTTTTAAAAACTTAAGAGGATGTTTCCTTCCCCTAACCAGCACAATGGTGGGGGAATGACTTTCAGATATCACCGGCACCATCCATAGTCTTTTGTTTTGTATCGCCTATCGCAGGAACGGTTAAAGTCCGCCTAAATATTATTCCTCGTTCTCTTACATTATACTCGACCTGAATACAGGGTTGTCTCTCAATTTGGTACGATCCTCTCACATCTTACTTTTTTTGTTTTTTTACATTATGTCCAACCCAAATACAGGATGATCTTTCAATGTGGTATGGTTTTCCCAAATATCTTCTTTGTTGCGTGCCTCAAGCTGTTATGAGTTTAGCTTTCTGAAGAAAGTGAATGGAGAACGTCGCCCAAATCGTCATCGTATTTAACTCTTATGAAGAATTTTAAAGAGTACGAAGTCCGTTACCTGTTGTTTTCGGGATTATAATGCAATCTATCTCCTAAAAGGAAACCAGATAAACCAGATTACTTATGTTTAGTGTATAACGTTGATTGTTATAGTTTACCGGCATCTTGGACTTCTTACGCGGGAAACACTATACTGCAGCTTCTACTTAATTTTTTAAGAAACGCGTAGGCGATAACGAACGGTAAAGTCAGACCTTTAATAAAGGCTACCACACCCTTTTCTACTCTAACAGGGTTAAAGACCCGGAAAGGTTAGGTTAGCTCTAATACATAATATTAAAAGACATAGAGGGCGCCCCTCTCTTTTTTCGTTTCTGTCTGGATCTCTTTCAGTTTCGCTTTCGTGAATTTTCGGTTTTTAGATGGGAAGTATAGCAATTGCGTTTTATTTATTTTATTTTGTTTTCAAAGAGAGAGAGAGGGAGATAGATAGATAGATAGAGAGAGAGAGAGAGAGAGAGAGAGAGAGAGAGAGAGAGAGAGAGAGAGGGAGTGAGTCTTTTGTTTCTGGATATACCGTATCTCTAGAGAGGCTGATCCTATCGAGATGGGACTTTGATTTTTAGGTATGATGCGAGAAAGGCTTTTAAGCGATCCGGGCAACACCGAACGTTTTTTGTTTTTTTTTGACAGGTGGGCTACATCTCTGGAACGGCTGGTTCTATCAAGGTGGAACTTTGAGGTTTAGGTGTGGTGGGGGAGTGACTTCGAAACGATCCGTGATACACTGATTGTGTTTTCTTTCCTTGACAGATGTTCTGTAGCCAGAACTTGGCAACATAGAATAGATCTTTTATTATTGTTTAAATAATAAGGAACAGTAAGCAGTAAAATTTAGCAGTGATATCGTTGAACTAAATATTCAAATGCCAAGAACCAAAATCATTTCTAAAAGAAAAGAATCTTAACTTGTTAGACAATTAAAGACCAACTTCATTATGCAAATTGACGGTGAAACTTCATTCACTTGTAGGCGTTGAAAAGGTAATTAGAAAGCTTTTACCTCACAAATGTGCTGATAGACACCCAATATTTCTACATTAGCGCGTTGTAACTTAAGCAATGTAGAAACTACGGATCGTTCAGATATCTTCGTTCGACAGGATGACATAACCGACACTAGAAGTTTTATACCAATTAGCCTACATCCGTTAGTAGCGATAGTTTTGGGTAGGATGATGTCAGATAGGGTCGTTCATTTAGTAGTAGTTAGTCAGGGAGGGTTTAATCAGCGGCAGTATGGGTTTAGAGCAGGGCGAACTACTACGGACGCAATAGATAGGGCTTTATAGTCAGTTAGAGGGGATTTTTGTATAGTAATAACTTTAGATATAGCATGGGACTTTGATAACGATTGATGGCTACAAATTATTTGTGAGTTAGAACGTAGGGACTGTCCGGGAAACTTACTAGGGTAGCTGCGGTAGAATTCTCGTCCAGCAATGGTGGGATTGGAAAGGAGATGCTCACAAGGTTTTTGCTGCGGACGGGTTGACGCTTCCCCCCCCCCAATACAAATAGACGTGTTTTTGCGTTTTTTCGAAAAATTAATTTCGAGGAAGTTATTCAATCTGTTTCGTTTTCATTACGCCACCTTGTATAAATGGTTTTTGTATGCTGAATTTGACTCCCTAGAGCCCTGTGCGGGCCGAAATTTCCAGACCCGGCCCGAAAGAAATCCGATAACTTCTTGATCGGCTCGACAGGCCCGAACGATCCAACATGCCGGAGTTCCGAACATTCCGACAGATCCGAGAAGCCCTAAGGGTCGAGAAATTTAAAAGGTTGGACAGAACCATATGACCCGACAGGCCTGAGAGATCCAAACGGCTCGATAGACCCGAAGAAACGAGAAGTCCACAAGGCTGGACAGGCCTAACGACCGGAGAGGTCCGAACGGGCCGACAGACTCGAGAAGCCCGAAGGGTCGAAAAATCCAAAAGGCCCAACAGATATGCTTGTGATTTATGGAGAAGTTCGACGAAATGCAGCACAAGCAAGACGTTTGTATTCGGAGAGGTTTACCAAATAAACACACACAACCTTCTAAACAACGCAGTATTGTTCGTAGGGCTCTTGCAGTTAATGTAGAAAATCATTTTTCAAATTGTTGAAAATGATCCTAGAACAAGCACACGTAGAACAGGAAACACCGTACATGTGCCACAAAGTACAGAATGGAGATGTTTAAGACACCATTTAAGCAGCTAGCAAAAATTTGTCAATGGTTGTTAAATGAAAACGAACAAGACAATAATTTTCTTTCTAGTGTTCTGTTCACAGATGAGGCAAGTCAAGTGGCCTGACAAATTATCACAACTTTCATGAGTGGACAGAAGAAAATTCTCATGCGTTTCCATTAGTGTGTGGATGGGAATTGTAGGCGATCATTTGATTGGTTCATCACACCGTCTCAACAGTTGTATTTAAAGCTTTATTAGAGATCAGTTACCTGCACTGTTGGAAGATGTACCTTTTAGGGTTAGACAACAGCGATGGTACATACACGACGGTGCACCAGCGTATTACGGCAGGATAGTAACCGAATATCTAAATGCGTGCTATCTCCGAAGGTGGATTGGTCGAAATGGATTTGTACCTTGGCTGCCAAGGTCTCCGGATCTAAATCCATCGGATTTTTACTTGCAGTGGCATTTAAAATCCGAGATGTATCGTCAAAGAGAGTTTACTAGGCGGGAGGAATTGTGGGATCAAATAATACAACATACTGATAATATTCGTGGTTCTCCAAATTTCGCTCAGAGAATACAAAGGTCGCTGATTCGACTAGCGGATTTGTGTATCGAGTGCAACGGGTTTCATTTTGAGCATTTACATAAACTTTCTTTTTCTTGTTTTGAGCTTCTTTATCTATGGTGCGAAGCCGCGTACTCTTATACGAATCACCCGGTATAGTTAACTGTTAAAGCAGCATTTAACAAACACCACTAAGCACTAAAACACTGAAAACTAAGATTAAATCGGTAACCAAGGAACTTAACCACCTTGAGCACTTAAAATTTGTATCTGTGTTGTACTTGGATGATTCACACGCATCCGTTTGCACAAGAAACTATTAGAGAGTTTGAGCAAATTCACGTTAAACATCCCGTTAACGATAAAGTCACATGACCAAATACGGTAAAAGTTTAGCGGGCATGTAACATTTAAAGAGTTTAAGCAAACAACCGACAATCTACCAACGTTAATGGAACCTAACATAACCTGACAATCTAAGTGGATGCGGTTATTCAAAAAAACACGTTTTAAATTTATTTATTTAGTATGAATAAATTGGTAACAGTGAAAATATCGTCAAAATGCACATGCTCGAAGTACACGTCACAACTTACTAACCTCACAAACCGAGTTACCGTATACGGTATTCGCTCCCTTATTTGCAAGGAAATAGCGGGCTCCGATAAACTTTAGCGTTACGATAATGTTCTGAGCATGCGTAGTTGTTACAAAATAACGTTATCGTATAGCGTAAAGTGTGCTCAAACTCTCTATTATGTTAAACCACACCCACGGCCATGCGGATACGTTAAAAGCAAGTGAATGAAGTTAATTGAAGTACGAGTTATACAGTTGGCCATGTTCTTAGGTGTGTTACGCTATCTGCGTAATCGAAATAAAACGGAAAATAAAAGCGTCGGTTTTATCGAATAAAATTGAGTAAGAAACTGGAAAAAGTCTCTTAATTATTGCATAAAACTTTTGTATGTAAAATATCCCTTAATTAAGGGATAAATTCTTCAGGTTGGCAATACTGCGTGAAATGCTCAAAATGATAACTTAACCTATATAAAATCTCAAATGGTGGATAACGGCATTACCAACGCACTAAATTCCAACAAACTGTCGCCAGATGGAGTGCAAAACAAAACGATTTTTCTGCATCAATAAATAAAAATCAGAATATTGGAGTTTTAAAATATAGAAAACCAATACATAAAATCAGTTTAAACGTAAGTAAAACAAACTTCTGAATAAATAAAAATGTTAATTAATCCAAATACAACTTGCAACCTTCAGGGGTTTCAATATATGAAAATAGAGGGCGTTGAAGGTACTAAATTTGAATAACGTCTTCTTATTTGAGAAAAGCTATTGCAACAGAAAGAATTACTGCAGTTACATCTTAATACAGAATTCTAAAATCTGTTCTAATGCGCAATACACAACACAATAATACACCGAAGAATGTATTTTGTGCTGTAGTATAATTAGAATCAGCGTGTTTAAACTTAATTATCATATGTTATTGTTTCAGGTGGTTGCGCTATTAGGACAGCCCTTTTGGAGGGCCTTTGTTAAGTACCCAGACACAGAATCAACACGACCTCGTTAACATGGATAATAGTGCGTTCAAGGTATTTATTGTTTTGTTATTTTATACATATTTAAAAGGAAATTTGTTGTTTTTGCCTTTAGGTTAGTAAATTTAATGCAAGTTTCTAACGATTTCGTCGTGTGCCCTATTATCATGTTTGCAATTCGTTACCTATTGGAATTAAACGGTAATAACATAAATTTCTTTTTCGCCTGTTCCTCAAGTCCTTCCTTCTGCTCCCATGTTTTCTTTGTGTTGTCGATTCCTAAGCTTCCTAATTCCAGGCCTTGATGAAATTTAAAAGCAGACAAATCAGAAAAGTTAACTCGTTAAATTCTGCTTACAGTTAGAGTAAGTAGATCTGGTGCTTTCAGCTTTCACTTTCGATCTAAACCCATATGTACGTAGAATCCTTTTTCTTTAATCTCTATTGAATGGCTTCTTACTCGATTACGTGAGCATGCACATTTTATAAATTCATTAGTAAAGCAGACGAAAGTAAATAAAAAAGATCTTGTATACCACTTCAATCCTTTGTTGGTTAAAGGCACACGTGTAAGCTCTGCTCTCTCTGATGTTACATTCCCACAATTATAAAGAGTTTCTACTACCGTTGTAGGGTGTAACTCCATTTTGTCTTCTTCAAACGCTTTCTTATAATTTTATATTTATCGTATTGCATCGTAAATTAGTCAAATTCAATGTATTTGAAGCATAACTTAACTAAGAGCAGGTAAGGTTATTGAGAAAAACTTATTGTTATTCGTAAAAATTGATGGTTCTTAGTGTAACGGGTGTCATATAGGACAAACAAAACAACTTGTTTTTTTTGAATATCCTATTCGGGCGGATCTACTCGTTATCCACAATTTTTTTAATAACACATCCATTCAATCTTTCGCACTCATCTTGGTAATAATAGCTGTATTAGGATAAGTCTGCAGCCATTATTATTCAGAACTTCACTAAGAACGCGCTTCTACCATTACAAATTAAAAACAATTCGTATGACTGGTGGTAGTAGTGTGCATGGTATAGTTGTTGGCCTACTAACTGGTGGTGGTGTAGCTCCGGGGACCAAGGGCGGGACTCCTTCGGGGCTTGGACAACCCATGAAACAGTCGGCCGGTCCGCACCAACGAGAGCAGCCCGCAGCCAGCGAGTCCGTCGACACCCTTACCACCACAACTACCACCACTGGCTCCCAACATACAGGTAATTCCAGTTGTTCTCCTCTATCTTTTGTTTTTTCTTTTCTTTCTTCTTGCTTTTAAAGCGAAGTAAATAGAAATTATAATTATGAGATTTTTGAATGCGTGCCAGGAAATGTTTATAGTTTTTAGTATAGTGGAAGAAAACTGCAAACTCAATTAATAAAATTACTGCAGTCACTTAATTTTAGTTACGAATTATTACCTACTAGTTTCAATGTTCACGTTCGTTAATGAAAGTTTGCATGCTTATAATGCTTAAATCATGTTTTACCATCGTGCAGTACAAAACACGGGAATGTCGCACTATTTAAAGTTATCGTAGTTAAACTACCATTACTTATTAGTGTGTGCAAAAAGCTGAAATGTGTGCGTGTCAAGATGCCAAAGGAATGTTAAAAAGACAAAACTTATCTTTTCCTACCAGTAGCGGCTGGTGGCATTTTATCAAAAGAGGGCAACTTAATAAATAATTTCCTTGAATATAGAAATTACAAAAATAATTGGTGGTAGTCAGCTAGATATCTTCTTATTAGACCTTATTGCTTGCTTTTGTTTTTCCTTGAACACTCAATTTGAGAGTTATCTTTCGAAGAAGAGGACCTCTCGCGATAGCATAAATAGAAACAGTGAAGTTTTTCAGAATGAAGAAATTTATTTGTTGTGTTCTAGTGCTTTCTGTGATTTGTAGTAGTTAAACACATTATTTAAATACTGATTTTAACATTAAAAAAAACGGACATGTATGTTAATGATTACAGTATCGGCGGAGGTAGTCGAGGTGGAGGAGCATGAGTTGGACTCCGATGCCGAACCTGTGGCGGCGGAGACGCTCAAGCTGACCGCCCGCGGCCGCCCCGCGCACAGCCCCGTAGGGCCGCGCCGCCGCTCACGTGATGAAACGAAGAAAGAAATACAAGAGGATGATGAAGCCACTCTTAGAGAGCTGCTTATTAGGTATCTATCCGTCTTCTGCAGTCACATTTATAAATATTATTATTACACATACATACATGCAGCTATCAAACTCATTTATAAATAGACAGAGTAGTTTGCTTTGAATTCGGCGGAGAGTAACGATAAATCGAACTTGGAAATTTTTATATCATGGCATACATTTCTATCTGACGAATTATAAAAGTTTGCCCCACGTGTTGGGCGCCAATTTCTATCTGTGTTTAAATTAGAACGGTCGATCTGAAAATCAATTTGCAGATAGAAGTTATGCCTTATCTCTATACTGATACAAATGATTTTATTATAATTTAAAATTTGATGTTTATAATAAAAAAAAAAGAAATTTCTGTCCAAAAAAGATTTTACATGGTATATACGGTATAAAGTAATGCAGAAACCTTTTGTTATGTTTTTTATAAAATGAATCGAGTAGGATAGAATAGAAACTACTTTTGTTTTTATGTCTTTTTATAATTCTTAAAACAAAATGTAATATATCTCCTGTCATAAAACTAAACAAGAACGATGTCTTTTTTATTACTAGAGAAACTTAAATTGTACCGAGGATACCTCTATGGTTTTTATTGCAAGCTACCTTTCTCTGTATAATAAAGTGTTTTTCTTGAAACGGCATAATACATAAAAAGAAAGCTCACAACCTTACTATCTTGCTTTCTAAACGTTATATGCAGGGTGATTATATAGCAAAATGGAACACACACCTTTTTATTAAAAGTTTAATATTTAGATAGAGGAACGAAATTCATACATCCTTATCTTTCATTAATTCCAGTCTCATACTGTAATTCATTCGAGGGCCACATACTAGATGTTACTGTAAAGAATACTAATAATAATAAGAGTAAGCAAGACTACATGATATTGCGAACTGTCTCTGTTGATTCTCTAAAGTGACTGACAACTCTCACCTCAAAAGTGGAATTAACCATCAAATAATGTGATGGGTGTCTCTGGGTCAAATATTTCTTATCGTTTCTTTCGTCTTCATTTGTTTGATTTGGCTTTGGATCGGAAAATAGACCTAATAACTAATTTCCGTTAGTCTCACAGCTCTGACACGGAGCTCATCCTGTTGTTCTCTAGTTTTCTAAAGAGCAAATTCAAGACCCAACTTAGCTTTCTGATTTACATTAGACTTGGCACACCTATGGATTGTTCTTTGAGGAATATCGTACTGTTCTGATGCTTTATAGCCTGAAATTATTTTGGCCGGCTTGCCCACTTCAAATTCTACGGGGCTTTTTTGGTGGATCAAGATCCATAAATCTAGAACAACAATTTAAATCAAAAAACCTACAACGGATTGCCGAATTCTCGAAACAGCTATGTTTCAAAAAAAGGACAATTCTTTCTTGAGTTCCTTTTGAGAGTTACCCACTATTGCAAGTTATTCCATTTCCTTTCAGCGATTTAGCCTCAGGTCTTTCCATTGTTCACCGACGAAATGTTGACGGGTCTTGCTGCATCGACACTTTTATCCTTAATAAGTGCAAGTGCTGAAAAGAGACACTACAAAGTTGCCGTTTACGAACTCGATGCGTTCTTTAAGATCTTCGACATGGACATCCAACTATTTTCTTCAAAGGCTCTATGGAGCAAGTACAAACAGTACGTCTACGACTTACAAACTTGTAAAGTTGCAAATCGTACTGCACGACTTACAAATATGGATTTCATAATGTTATTATTGGGGAAAAACCCTGGAAATCTACTCTAAACATTCGCGGACACTAAACAACAAACAGATTGTTAGTCCGAAATTAAGAATTACCATTGCCGTTCGAAACCCAAAAGAAATTTAGATAATTTGTGCACTACACTGATTGTACAAAAACAAAACTACACTTACAACCAACATTGCCAGAGCTAGCTATAAATCTTTAACTCTGAAGATTTACAACATTTGCGACTGTTTCTGACGACTAGCTATAGACAGTGCAATACAACACCCAGTGTTTTTCAAAGCCAAGGAATTGTTTCGTCAGTCAGCAAAGTGAATGCGTTGAACGCACCAAGTGTGTTCATCCTCATACTAGATTATCAAATTTCCAATAGATGTCGCAATAATCGCGGTTTTCCATGCGTACTACTACCAACGAAGATTGATGTAGTAGGCCACTGATTTTCGGCAATAGTTTTCTAGATTTTTAAACTTTCAACGAGACGACTTGTTGACGTCATCCGTCGGCTTAAGGGCCTCACATATGAGTGCGTATTCGTGTTCCAGTCAATAGCTCACTGCGGCAAGTTGATATTCCAGGTAACCCTTGCGCCTTGTGCAATTTGGCTTAAGGTACAGAAATGTGTTCAATGATGCCTGACCGATGTTAGTGTTAATACAACTAATGAAAACTCGTTACAGTTGAATTTGGATACCCAAACCTAGAGCTCTGCAAAAAATTCGGCCCAACAAACCGGAGAGGTTCAAACAGCCCAAGAAGCCCGAAGGACCTAGAAATCCAAAAGACCTGACCGGATCGAAGGCCCAACGAAGAAACCCGAATGACCAAGAAGTTCAAAAGGCTCGACGGGCCGAAAGGTTCGCATGGCCCGACATAGAAGCCCGAAGGGCCGAGAAGTCCAAAAGACCGGACAGTCTCGACGGTCCACCAGAGAAGCCTGAAAGTCCGAAATGCCTAAAAGACTCGACGGACCGAAAGGTCCGCATGGCCCGAGATAGAAGACCCGACAGTCTCGACGGCCCAACAGAGAAACCCGAAGGACCGAGAAGTCCACATGGCCTGACATAAAAGCCCGAAGGGCCAGAAGTACAAATGACCCGACAGGCTCGAAGACCTGGCAGACAAACCCGAAGGGTCTGGAAGTCTAAAAGGCTTGACGGACCGAGAGATCTAATTGGCCTGACAAAGAAGCCCGAAGGGCCAAGAAGTCCAAAAGGCTTGACGGACCGAGAGGTCTAATTGGCCTGACAAAGAAGCCTGAAGGGCCGAGAAGTCCAAAAGATTCCGACAGGATCGAAGGCCTAACAGAGAAGATCGAAGAGCCGAGAAGTTCAAAAGGCTCGACGGACCGAGAGGTCCACACGGCCCGACATAGAAGCCCGAAAGGCCTAGAAGTACAAAAGATCCGACAGAGAAGCCCGAGAAGTCCAGAAGGTTCGACGGACCGAAAGGTCTGCATGGCCCGACATAGAAACCCGAAGGACCGAGAAGCTCAAAAGACCTGACAGTCTTGATGGCCCAACAAAGAAGCCCGAAGGACCGAGAAGTCCAGAAGGTTCGACGGACCGAAAGGTCTGCATGGCCCGACATAGAA